>VZTO01021927.1:51901-79106 GCA_013400615.1 Syrrhaptes paradoxus | reverse complement strand
AGCCACAGTTACTTGCCTGATTTAACAGCTGTGCTTTTTGAAGAAGAATATTCAAGAGTTGATGGGTATGTCACACCTTTCCTTGGCTTGCCCTCTACAAGATAAATCATTAGAAAACATCACGAAATATTCTAAGTTTTCTTGCAATATAATTCTCATCTAACATACATGTTCAGAATCAGAGCCTGCTTCTTTCCTGCCCAACTAATGTTCTTGAAGATTTCTTTCCTCTGATGGCAGAATCTCAAAACCATGCCACTAAAAATACCAGTGCCTAAATCCAGCATCACAAAAAAAAAGTTAGAAAGCATGAAAACCCAGTCCTGGGTTGTCAGTTAGTTCATCCCTTTGCTCTCAAATGGTGTTAAGCGTAAGGGGACCATTCCTGAAGGACATCTGTATAACCTGCACTTAAATCCACAGCTTCCCTAGGCAGCCTTTTCCAGGCCCAGCTATGCAGCTGACTTAGAAAGGATATCTGATGTGGGTTTCATTTCATCAGGCACACAGCATTCTTCTCTGACCTCACTTTTGCAAGATGCCACTTCTGGCAACAGTCTTTTGCAGTAATAACAGTGAGAGAAGACTGTGCTTGTGTGTGGGAACATATGGCACCTATATTTAGATCTAAAATGAGAGTCCTGTCTTAAAACAATGAGGTATGTTTCCTGGTTGAGCTTGAAACCACAAATCTTTTCAGTGCTGCAGCAGATGCCATGTTGGTGGATGTAGGACTTCTACAAGATGCTGTGCTGTGTCGTGCATCTGGACCACCTCAGGTGAGCTCTACCACCACCTCCTGCAACACCCAAGCCATGATGGTGATGCTCTTTGTTTTCCTTTATTCCCTCAGTAGATTCTTTAAGAAGGTGCGTGTGGCACTGCGAGCATGTCACCTGTCATCCTGGGTGATTAATGCAGAGACCAACAGCACTGGACAGAATTATCTGCTACAGCCTGAGCCACTGCTGGGACCTGGGGGCTGTTACCCCTGTGATGGCACATGGAGAAGGGTATAGGACAGAGGAACTGTCCATGGAGCTGGAGAGGCACTGTCTTTTGTCCCTTTTCACGTCTCTATCTCCTTTGTTTTATTTCTCTCCGAAATTTCAGATGTCATTAAAAAGCCCTAGATTAAAAAGTTGGAGTTACTAACGAGGTAACGGTGTAAGGAGCTATTCCATTTCTCATTTACAGTGGTATAAACTGGGAGCAGCTCCACTGAACTCAACACAGGTCTGCCAAGGACCAGAGCCAGCAAGTTGGCATGCACGGACAAGCTGGTAAGATCTTCCTCTTGCCCTCAGGTCTCTCACAGAAGCTGGCCTAAGTGAAAGGCAGCAGGTCTTCACATCGACTTCCCCCCAAGCTAAAACCAGGCTCAGGAGCCAAGCAGGACTAGGGAGCTCTGCTGCCAATACGGTAGAATGATGGAAAAGTTGTAGGGTTGCAGATGATTTCTAGATGCATTTCTTTGTCCCCAGCAGAGGCAGAGCTGTCAGGTATGAGTGGTTGGTATGTGGATGCAGCAGTGGCATAATAATCTGATCTTAATTTAGAATATATCTGTGCTGCTCTGATTTCCAGTGCAAACCTGAAGCCCGCTGCTGCGCAAATAACCTAGGGGAGGCTGGCTGCTCCTGGGCTCAGGGGTTTTTGATCAACAGCGACTTGCATCCCGTATGTGACCAAGGGGTAGGTCTGAGGCCTGACCTGGATGTGGCCCTGGTCTCTGGAGCTGTAGTAATACGTCTTCTTCACTGCCTGGAAAAAATTACATCTAGGTTGGAGTTTACTTAACGTACTTAAAAATGGGTTTACATGTGGGCTGAAAACCTCAACTTCTGGCCATTGAAGTACGAGCTATGGGGCGGTGGCTGCTCACCCTCTCGCGCTTGCTCGTGAGTAGCAAACCCAGAGGTTTAGGACTCTGTTTTCTTAACCCACTAGCTGCAAAACTCTCACTAAACTGAATGGAGTCATTCAACTGAGTGCCAAGGCATTTCAGTGCTTGAAAGTGAATACCAGCACATTTGCATACCTCCCGGTGCGCTGGCTGCTCTAATCCCAGAGGACAGACCTCCTTCCCCACTGCCCCTAAATCACGCCACTTCATCGCCTGGCTCCCCCGAGGATTCCTCCTCTGTGCAGACGCTCATTCACCATTTAAACATCACAAACTCTTGGTGACAATATCCTCAGTAGGGATAAACTGTTGGCACGTTAACAGGGTGCCGTACTGCATGGGGGTCTGGTCTGCTGGAAGGGAATTCAGCTGGAGAATAGAGGACTGTCCTGAAATTAAAGCCTTAGATGACTTTGTATTTTTATTAGGGAATGTTTTGTGCAGCTCTGTTTTTTTGGTGACTCATGATTGTAAAAAAACAAACAAACAAACAAAAAACCAAACCAACCAAACCAAACTAATCTCTTTTTGAGAGTGAGATCTGTCTGCATCCAGCCTCAGGCTGCTGAGATGAATAGCACAGCCTTCCCGGGGTTTTAGTCTTCTAAAATTTCTCTCCAAAATTCTAAATTTCCCAAATTTCCAGTAGGTAAGTTTTCTTCCTATTTATAGATGAAATATGATCTATATTATGTTATATATTATGTTAGATTTATGCTTGAGCTAGTTTATAAGCTAAATAGCTCCACTGACATCATAAAATTAAGTGCCTGAGGGACAAATCTCATCATGGCTACAAATACACAGATTTCTCATCAACTTCTCTTACATATGCTTGTAATTTTCTCTTGTATCTTCCTTTACAGTGTCTTGTTAATGAAGAACAAAGATTTGTTACTATAAATCAAAAATTCTTACAGTTTTATGGGAGAACAACTGAGCCGCTGCTGAGGTAAAAAAAAAAAGAAATAATCTTGTTTCCCATTTATGTACCAAAATTACAATGTGCTGTTTGTTGGGGAAAAAACAGCAACAAGTACAAGTAGCAATTCAGCTATTCCAGGAAATTCCTACTCATCCAAAATAAATCCTTCTCATAGTGTGGTGTACCCAGGGCAGAATGCTGTAAAAAGTGCATCCAAATATATTAATGCAAACTCCAGATGACAGTTCATTTCGGGTAGTTTCTGAGACCTCCTATGCTGTCCACAAATTTTCATATGAAAAGAACATTTCTGTATTTTTAGTGGCGGTTCTGTGGCTTGAGCTGTTGATTTTTTCCAGGAATGATGTAGTTAACTAATCTCAATTGGTTGTATCTATCCTAACCCTCCAAAAGTGTGGACCAACAAGAACCGACTGACTCTATGGATGCAGCAAGAAGTTCGATTTAGAAATTGTACGTAAAGCCGTGTAAATTAGACCCTCCTTTCACACCGGTTGAATGAGTACAAGTAGCTTTAGGACAATCTGAAGCTGGTGCAAAGGGGATCTAATTTACCAAAAAAAAAATAAAATCTGAATTTTGTCAGAGAATGCAAGTGAGCTGCTGTGTACACTATGGCGAGAAAAAGGGAATGAGCATTAAATTAAGGTGGGTTAAGACTAAACAGGTCTTTAAAATGAGAAGGCTGTTTCCCCCTCCGCCCGTTGCTGCCATACCTGACACGAGGAAGGACTCCCTCCAGCGTGGCAGTGACAGGGACCGGACACCGTTGGAGAAGCTCCCACGGTAGCCAGAGTGGCCAGCGACTTTCTGAACGAGGATCTTCCCACCTGTGTTGTCGATGATACCGCTGCAAGGGGAAAACAGGATGTCTGAAGGCAGAAATTCCCCCAAAAGACTCAGAAACCTTTCAACAGCGCAAGATGTATGAACCACGCGCTTTCACCTTCAAACCAGAAGCCGCCGTGGAGCTGTGAGGCTACTGCTGCGTCTGCTGCTAAGAGGTGTTTGTGCTGCTTCTGCACAGGGACCGGCGGTTTGTTACAAAGTGCTGTCGGGGTCTCTTTGCTCTTCCCACTGACCCACTGCTCCTGTGTTTAGGGCTGACCTAGTCGCACACGAGAACAAGCTGCTGCCTTTGTTAAAATTCCTGCAAGTGTGATGGAATGACTGAAGGTACAGGGAGAGGTACTTGGAGGAGTTTTAGGGCCAACGATGTGGCAGAAATACAGATACGAGGCAAACCTCCCGCTTGCTTGACCTTTTCTCAGACTAATGTTTTCTTTGAGTTCCAGGATGTGTTACCTGCAGAAAACTCAGCCTGGTTCTGACCTCAGCCTGGAGTAAACTAAACACAGTGTTACTGGAAGCGGTAAAAAACCTGACAGGCTCCATGCGCAGTGTTTGATATACGACCTAATGTGTATCTCCAGACAAACAGAAAACCTTCAGTGCATGCACCCTGCTGCAGCATCGTGAGGAAAGCAGGCGAGCCAGGAAGCGGCTGCGACTCCAGAGGGGTGACAGGGCTGGCAGCAACCACACTGCAGGAAAGAACTGGGCAGCAAAGAACGGTGGAGAACGTGTTAGTGCTGCAGTTTTCTCTGATGACTGCAAGGAGCTGCTGGTAAAATAACTATAAGGAAAGGAAATGCATTGTCTGAGGAAATGCAACATCTAAGCTGACAAAGGCAAACCCAGCTGGCAAAGGAAGAAAAGTGGAACCCTCGCTGCAGCAGTATGGGCTGCCAGCGTTGGAGCTAGGGGGGAAATTGCAGCTGCTGTCAGTATTTTGTGCAAACTCTGTGTGCACAGACATAACAGTTTCCGTTGTGCACTCATATCTGAAGGAAGGATTTGTCATTTGAAAGCCAATTTCCCGGCAGCCATGTCCCCAGCCGGGAGGTGACAGCCCTACGTACACGGGCACCTCAGCCAGGGCACTGCACAGTGCACAGGGGAGGGGCGAATTCCCAAAGCCTCAACTATTCAACTTCACTCAAGGTCCCAGCTATTTCACAGAACTGGAAGCACTGCCGTAGCTCAAATAACTCCAAAGGAAGTCCAGTTGTCAATCAGACTTTTAAAGTTCCTAGTGCATTTGCTGCTGAATGCATCATGCCTTTGCATCTTGCCTGCAATTATGATGTGTTTTGGTTCTGAAGTTATTCTTCATTAAAATTTCATGCACATTTTTGCATAGCTAATAAAACTCAGCAAAGTCTGTGCTATAAAATTAATATTATACATGTTTTTGTCCAGTATCCTTTTCTGTTGCAGGAAAGCACATTACTCAGCCTTTGATGTCAAGGACAGTTAAATTCAAATCTAGAGAACCAAAACCAATCCCAGGAGCATGAGAGTTGAATGTGTACATCACAAGCTTTGTTAGTAGCAGCCACTGCATCCCTATCTTCCGCTCAAATAATAATATTACAGCAATAATTTGCTGTGCATGAATGAGAGATCTGCAAATCTCAAGACACTTGTGGGGTTGAGAAACATCTTCAAACATGACTGATTTCAACAGGAATACAGGACTGGCAGCACTTTATAAGATTGCATCCAAAGCATCACCTAGGATCTTTCTCAGAGGTTTCCTACTAGAACAGCAGCCTGCAATCAAACCTATAAGGAAGTGGGAACTTTAAAGGATCTGAAAAGCCAAGAGCTCCCGACAATGAAATGACTGTTTTATCCGAGTGCCTTGTTCATTTAAACTCACTCACCTGTGAATTGCAGCATTACACACGCTGGAAAAGGAAGCGTAAATGTCTGTCCCGTAAACACGGTATTTTACATCTTGACATCCAGGAGGGCACTTTGCAATGAATTCTGGATTGATTATCTTCCCCGCCTTGACATCACAATCGATCTGGGGTACATCTGTGAGTGTAAAATCTTGGTGAAGTCAGACAGAATGTTTTTATAGCTGAGCGATCTTGTCGTGAAACAATGAGTAACTAAGCGACAGGGATGCTCTCCTCTTATGCCTTCCCATCGATGATTTTGGGATACAGGACACATCTATGTGTTCTGCATCTACAGTGTAACACAAAATAATTCCTGTACCGAGGGATGGGGCTGTAAGTAAGGATGGACTAAAAAAGCCTGAGGATATTTCTGACCTTCAGAGCTTGCTTCTCTGAAGGAGATACCCATTATGACACTTTACTGGAGAGAGAAAGAAATGTAGTCACCCAGGCTGTGGTTAACGTGTGGGAAGGAGCGGGCAGGGGAAGAGGTGGCTGTGAGTGGGGACCGGGATGGTCTGTACACACATGAGGCAGGATGCTTCCCAAGCCTCCTGCTGTGCTCGTGTAGCTCCGTGCCATCTATAATGCCAGGCTGCAGGCACAGCCCATGATCTTGGCCTTGATTTTTAGAACTATTTGCTGGATATAATTTAGTTTGAACAAGGGGTTTAAATGTGAGTTCACAACCTCGCAGCAGGCTTGTTTGTCAGCTAAATGAGCAAAATAATCTGTGGACAGAAACGCTCTTACAGCAGCGTGGCTGAAAGTTATACATCCTAGTGCACAGGCCATGCACTGCTATATAAGCTATATAAGCTTTGTGTTACAGCAGATCCATTTCACATATTTATACCTCTCTGTGAAAACCTGAGTACTTGCTAAGATTCTTGGGTGGTACCTAATGACCTACGAAGACACATTTTAGTCGTGAAGTACACGGTTGCCCCTTTACATATGTTCAGTAGCACATACTCTAGTTAGTGATTTGATTTCAGTAAAATAATCTGTTAGTTAACATACAATCCCATTGACTCCACGGGAAATTGTGAAGAGTCACCCGAATGTAACCTGACTTTGCACTTTTTTAATGCATCAGACACACCTGCTGTAAAACAGCCAAGAATACTACTGGGACCACTTACATAGCTTAGCCTTTTTCATCTTCTTTGTGGCTTCCTTAGCTGCATATGTACATGTAAGAAACACACCTAAAACAAAGAAAACATTTATATCAGAAAAAAGGGGAACTATCAACATCAGTCACCACAAGCTCCTGTGCACGAGATTTCCCAAATTTGGATCAATGGGTTGAAAAAATGAAATGGGAATATTCTCATCCACAGATAGCTTTCTCCTTGGTTAGTGTCGCAGTCAAGACGGCATCTACTGTGGGACAGTTTTTTGAAGGCGATTAAAGATCAGTTCAGCTCACACGTTCGTCTCACTGTCAAAAGATACCATTGAGGCCATGTGGTCCAGAAAGCCACGAAAGACCCCAGTATTCCCACAAGTGGTAGAAACTCTCTGTAATTGGTGTGATAGAGATGTCAGTGAAACGACATGCTCTGTGGGTAAAGAAACTGGGAAGCCAGAGAGAGAAAGATCCTTCTTAACAGCCTGGTGGGGAGGTTGTCCTGTGTTGTGGTATTTCACTCACTGGTGGTAGCAGGTGTGGGATACTGGGCAGCGTTACGGACCATATGAGGTTCTGGTGGGGAATGTCCCAGTAGCCTGTCCCAGCAAGGGCACTGATTTTCTTTAGTAAGTAGAACTATGATTTGAAAAATGTAATATTAAAAGAGAAAAGCATTCTTACATTAAAACACACATCACAACATGTGCATGTAGCTTACCTTGTGAGGTTTACTTGCTAAGTGCATGACAGACTTAATTCTCTGTGCTTATTTTATAAGCACTATATTATGGGTAATTAATAACTGCATTACGAATATCTGGATTTTCCTATTCACCTTTCCCTTCTCTGAGCTTTCAGAGGCAATCGAAACTCTCTATGATATATTGGCTGATCCTCTCATCATTTATTAAATCAATCTTACTAGAGTATGCTACAGCAGTCTTATTTCTTTCTTTTGTGCCTGTCTCCCCCTAGACTGGTTGCAGAGAGTTTGCAGACTTAATCACAACTAGAACTTGCTCAAAAGAAAAATCAGTCTCACAGTGTCTGACGTGACAGTGTGTAGATGCAGTATTGAGGCTTTGTGTCACTGGCTCAGTTGTGTAACTAAGGCAAAACTGTAGTTAAAATAAAAAAAGAGGAGTGAACCAGTGGAAAATAAAGTGCAAAGTCACAACTACATGCAATGTAAGGGCATAATTTAATGTGGAGAAAGTCATTTGGTCTCTTAGTAAAGGCAGAAGAACTGCACAGATAGCTATGAATTTGAACTAAGAATGGTTATCCTGCCAGACTTGAGGATCCCAGATAGAAGGAATATTTCCTGGGAATATCACAATTAAAGTCATACAGCACCATTAGGCTAGGTGGTGGCTGGATCTCCATCAAAGGGAGACATGCAAGTAAAGTACACAAAGAAAACATGCTTGATCAACAAGGGTGTTCATGTGAGATGAAATGCAAATTCTGGAGTCTCTACATGTTACCAAAATGCAAGATTCTGTCTGACTGCCAGGGGAAAGAAAAAAAGACACATTTATAGCTTTCTTCCTTTGGCACCTTTTTTTTCATGGAAAGAGTAAGAACAGAGAGAAAAATTGGGAAGGGATGCTCCCATGTAAAGGAACAGTTGATTTTTCTTTGGAGGGAATCTTTACATTACGGACATTTTTCCAGCCCAGTTGTGCCGTCTGATACGGACTGCATGCAGCTGGTCATGTACTTAGAGATCTCTGCAAGTAATTAATATTGTTTCTGTGTCAAAGTCAAGAAGTTTGGGTAGCCCGTTTCTGAAGAGCTGTGCCAAGGTTTACTCCACATGTCATTGAGAGCTTCATCAGCCATGGAGTCCAAAGGGAAGAGAAGAAGCCAGCAGCCACTGGTCAGCCAGGACAGAAGAGTACAAACCCACCAACTACTAATCACAGCACATCAACTCTACTTACCAAAGAAGGTTGCAATGACCGTGGCCTTCATGGTGAGTAAAGCAAAGTCTGGATGTGTCACTAAGGAGCACTGAAAAGGAAAAGAAGAGTACATGAGGCTGCATTCGGAGGTATCACAGATGACACTGGAATGGTGAGGGAAGAGTGACTGTGCACTCTTCTTCAGTGTTTCACAGTCCTCATGTGCTGCATCCTCTTCTCGTGCTTTGCAATGAGCAATGGATGTCACCAGAGAGGATGGTGTTTGGGCTGTGGCACTCCCATGGACCAATTTTTTACTTCTGACCAAGATTTGTCTTTTTTCTCAGGAAACCAACGTTTCATTCCACATACTTACCTCTGAAGCCGGTGGCAGGAGAGGGCGTGATGGGTATGGACGTGCTCTGACAACTATTCAAGTTCATTCACTACTCTTCTGAGCCACAATCACAGAATTGTATTGTCTGTACATCAAACCACACCGTGTAATCTCATAAAGATACGGAAAACGTAAGTCTGTTCACTCCTGAAGGGTGTTGCATAGAGTATCTTGCAATTGTGCCGTCATTTGTGAGGCAAATTGCTGTTTTCTTTCCTTTGCTGAGGATGTGTGTGTGTGTGCTCGCATGCACGTGAGCACTGGAGAGTAAGAGGACTCTGTCAGAACATCTGGATGTTTTTTTCTGGGTTGGCAGTTATGGTTCCTGACCCATGTCATCCCTCAAACTCTCAGCCAGGCTACAAGAACACAAACTTATCAAGAGATAATTCCTCTCAGCTCTTCTTGAGCATCTACTCCCATGTTACTTTATCAGTTATTTGGTGATTGTTGAGGGAATCCTGGATGGGATGCTCATAATTAATCTCTGTCATTAAAATACTACAAGATGTTTGACAAATATCAGAGTAAAAAGTCTGGGAGGGAGAAAACATTAGTCTGTTGCACAGGAAAATCTCAAGGATCAAAATAAACTTGGTGTTCTAAAGAAACTGATTGCATGCTTATGAATGGAAATATTTGTACCAAAATAAAAATTAGCTTGCTATCAAGGAAGAAAATACATGGAATGTTAAAGCTGCAGATGATCAGGAGAAGCAAGATATCTGCCTCCTGGAAAAATGGTAGTGACAGATTTAACTTAGGGACTCGTGTGCTCAGAACCAGGGCTTTGGGCACCGCAGAAACAAACTTAGACTCCCAAGGCAGATAGAGAGAGAAAAAATATCTGCGATTTGTCTTCATATACAATGTTTCCACATTTTTTTCTTTTAATTGCTCTTCTTTTTCAAGCAAGCTGCATGTTTTTTGAGTGAGGATGACTAAAATGGAATTTCATGCAAAACTGAGTTCTGCCAGTTGTAGCCTTGTATAATTTATAACCCTTTTTACATGGACCAGCTGCACCTCTAATTTTTGCTTCTGTGCTACAGAGTTTAAATGCTAGGACATGCTAACAATATCACTTCCTGATAGTACTACATCTTTCCTTAATGATCTCCCTAAAGCAACCCTCCTGCTAGGATGCTAAAGCTGAAAGCAACCAAGGTTGCTCAGGAGACATCAAACTCAATCCTGGAGGGTGGAAAGTGGCTCAACACGGTGACTGTGTCTTTCTGCAGAATGATGGACAGTGCAGTTGGGGTGACCCCAGACTGTACAAGCTGTAGCAGCAAGAGAAGTTATGGGGTAATATTCTGCTGTAACTGTTAGTTTTCATGAAAAAAGCTTGCCCATCTCCTGGAAAAAAAAATCCATTTTAAGCCTTTACTGCAGTGTATTTCTGCTATGAAGCTGCTGAAGGAAATAGTAAGAAGCTGTAGAAGAGAGTTCAGAGGAACTTAGCTTAGATGCTCTTCTCTTATATGTCTCAACCCATCACCACATCAGAGTTATCAACAAATTGCCCACCTGCAATGAGTTCTCACTTCAGGTCTATCCCAGAGAATGAAGAGGCAGAATAAGAGTTGCAAGTCACTTGCAGAACCACCTTGCACCATTAGAGACTATACTGGAGGTGACTCAGGCTTTGGAAAAGGCATCTTAATATGAGCATTCCCAAAATCTTCAGCGAATAAATTCTTCAGCACCATCTTTATTTAAAGTCAAAGAGAGCTGGGTGAGAATTTACGCTGACAGTATTTGGCTCAATCCTGAGGCATTTTCATCTCCAGTTTAGAGTAAAAAAGGTCTGAGATGGTAAAGGATCCAGGTAAAAGCCATCTTCCTGGGTGGGTTGTTCTGTGCTTTGTGGAGAGAGTCCAATACTGCTTAACCTTTCCTGTCTCACAAAATGTATAACTGCCTGGACCACCAGGGCTGCACAAGACCTCTCATGGCTTTCTGAAGGCCCTGCTGTCCCCAGCCTTGCTGTCCCCAAGCCAAGGGCAGCTCCCCCAGGAGCCATCCCATTGCTCTTGGGTGGCATTATCCCAGGCTTGGCCGCAGTTGCAATCTCTGCCTCGTCTGCTGGTGGCATTGCTTCCCAAGGCAACAGAAAGTGGGCTTTTTTTCCTGGTGTATTATGAATTTCCAGCAGAAAGAGGCCAGGAAATCTAAAAGGAGCTCATATGTAAAGCCTGTCAGGGGTAAATGAGTTCAGCAGAGCCCGTAGCCTGCAATAACAGATATTTTGTCAAAAGGGGAGTTAACAGAAGCAGTTAGGCTGTTAGATTTGCTTGACAGATTTGCTGTCATAGCTACACACAAAAGCATCCTGCTATGGACTCTGTACTTTTGCTGGTGCAGTTTATAAGAGAATTGTGATGGAAATAAACTATAATAGTAAAGAATCTTATTTTTGCCACTGTATTAAGTTCTACATTAGGCACTGGCATGCCAGGAAAAATGCACAGCTCTGGTGGCAACACTCTCAAGGGGGGTCCTGGCCTTCAGACCTGGGGCTGTCACATGGGGGAAGGTGTGGGAGGATTTACACCATTAAGTGTCCTGCTTAGAGGCTCTGTGCTTTCTGTTGTGGGCTCCAATGCATACAACAGGATTTTTAGTCTGTGTAGATCAACTGGTTCAGATGTCTTGTCTGTAGATCAAGAACAATACTTCACTATTAAACACAAAGCTGTTGTTCCTCTGTTCCTTTAACAAATGAATAGATCCCATTAAAACAAAACCAAAAGTTTTTTTCTTTAGGTTAGTATGGAGCATCAGCTCTTCTGAGATTTCTCCTCATCAGGTTTTCCTTAATGCAGTATTTGCGGTCCCAGTCAGTACCGGTAACTAGTGACCATTCAGTATTAAATCTCCTGAACTGTATGCTGGATCTTTGTTTATCAGAGTACATTTTCCCATCTGTATCCTTCAGAACACCATAACAGAAGTTACCCTTACTCCAGGAAAGCAGTTATATGCATTGCTTTAGCATGTGCTTAAATCCCAGCAAAGCCAAGTACAAATGCAGTAAGAAGCACCTCCTTCAGTGTTTCCCAGTGCAGATCCTATTTTACCTTTTAAAATCAAATTTTTGTTTGAAAGAATGTTGATTACTTTTTCCCTACCTTGAATGTTAAGGAAGAATCAGATCTAGCAAACTATTCTTTCTGCATATAAAGTAAGATTTTTATACTGACCTTTTAATAGCAGTTTGACTTTTATAAAGATCTGAGAGAGCTGCTACATGCTACAAACAAACAGATGGTTTCAACCCATATAAATTGTCACTGTATGGCAAACTATAACGTTTGCTGATGGAAGTGTAGGTTTTAAGTCCTTGATTTTTGGTGTCAGGCACTGCTGTCCTTTCCACGTGCAAACCAAAATTCTTTGCTGGTGCCACGTGCTTTGTCTCTGCAGGAGTAAGCAGTTTATTTCCCGTAATCTTCTGTGCCACAGAAATTAATTTGTGTAGCCTCTTTGTACCACAATAGTGTGTGTTATTGTTCCCCTTCTCAAGGGGCTGTAATACTGCAGCAGCTCTGGCACCATAAGAAAACAGAAGTGGACTTTGTTTGAAGGGTATCTGAGCAAGTAGTGTGGAGTTAACAACATGATCTTTAAGCACTGTGGGCTGAGTTAAATACGTGCCCTTTATGGGAAAATCAAGTGGGCTTGGTGTAGGTGTGAGTAAACTGATTTGAAGAAACGAGATGATCGTCATCTTCCAGAATAAAACATTTTAGATTTCTTTTTTTGCTTTCTTTAGTCTCTTTAAAAAAAAAATTGTTTAACCTTTTCTTTGTTTCATGCTCATACTCTGTCCCCATGGTATTGAACCTTGCTCGGCAGTGCCATAGCTGTTCATTTTGGTGCACGCTAGGTAATACTGCTAATCTGTCACACACAATTTAGTTTCACCCCCTTTCTTGTCAGAGGCACCTCGGGGCACTGTGTTGCTCTGTACACTAAAGAAAAAAATACCCAAGTGGCTGTTTATTTTAAAAAGGCAGGTCATGAGTTCTGCTGAGCCAGAAAAGCCAAGTTGGTAACTGTGTTTTGTTTCAGAGGTTTAGATTGCCCTGTGGGTATCCCAAACCAGGTCACAAAAGGTAAGACCCAAGGGGCTATTTTACAAGGCTGGGCTTGTTTGCATGGGATGCAGGACTTTACTCTTTGAGTGGTCTGAAATAGAGGATATGCATCCAGGAATTAAAAAATATCACAGACCTCATCACCTTCAGCTGTAAAAAAGGTAAGGGAACGCTCCACTGTTTTCTTCATATATGAAGGAAATTGCAAGGGGCTTGCTGCAACTGAAGCAAGAGAAAGCCAATCTCTTGTGGCTGCCACATCATGTTTTAAATGGTGTCTGCTCTGCTCCTGACCCAGAGGAGGGCTGGGGGGACTGCCAGTAGCCAGTGCCTCTCGCAGGGTACCTGTGAACTCACTCTCAAGTCACTGAAGTGACATATGGGTGAATTCGGGACTCTAAATTGCACCTAAGTTGCACTTTGGGCACAGGAATAATTTTTTCAGAGCTGCTTTAAGGGACATTTATATGTAGAATTTCAAGAAGAATTTAGTCCAAAATAGCTCCATTCAGGTAGGTATAATGAAGAGATGCTATACCCAGCAATTTAGAGCCAAATAGAATCACCCGAGCAGCCCTGCACTACTAATTTTCTGTTCACGCAGTGCCCTGAAATTAAGCCAACGTAAGGCTGAAGTAACAGTGACAAATGGTTTCTCTACCTTCCACGGAGCTCCTTCAGAAGAAGGTAATTTATTTAAAACTACAGTGTGATTTAACTTGCCAGACCTCTCTCGGAGCCTAAATAAAACAGCAATGATTATACTTTTTCATCTGTCTCAGCAAGATAACCATCAATTATGCTGGTCTGACCTATCCCTTCCAGCAAAGGAAGAGATACATTTAGAATATGTCACCCACTCACGGAGAAAATATAATCTGGGCTAACCAGATGAGGATTTCTGTGAGGGTCATTACACTGTACCTTCCTGGTTTCTGTTAATGTATTCTGCATTAATTTTTTTCGTTTTGATGCACAGCTTTTATGGCTCATTGGGAATCACTGTTAAATCTCTGAATCCCTGTCCAGACAACTCCCTCCATCCTCCTCGTCACTACGGCTCTTGTCTGCTCATGTATCTGCCCCTCTCACTCCCAGGCTCGAGAAAGAAGAGAATTTCTTTCCCTTTTCTAATTTAACTGTTTCTGCTTAACATCAGTCAGAGCCCAGCCAGGTGCCATCAGTCCCTGGCACTACCATTTCCCCAAGAAACGGGGGGCCAAGGGGAGTACCTGCAGTTCAGCAGTGCCCAAGGGCTGTGCTAGCTTTGTGCCATGGGATTTGTGGCCACATTTCTTTCCCTTTTTAGAAAAGGCACCGTTTTCTATTTCCAACAAATGGGTTTAACAAGTCAAAGTGACTTTTTAAAGCGCAATACATGGTTTCTCAGGTTGGGTGCAGTGAAAAGAGCACTGGCTAACCACGCTGTCGTGCTGCCTGCAAACTAAGAATTATTGTAGTATGTTAGAATTCCCCCCGAAGGTACATATTTGGTCTAAAAGTGAAAAATCTGTGTTAAAGGCACTGAAGAAACTGCACATCACCCTGGGGATGGATTTTGGAATTTCTGTAGCATGTTCAAACAAAACTTGACACTTCTTTTTGTAGAAACTTAGAAGCAGAAATTTAGAAATTAGAATTTAGAGGAACTTTAAGATGTTTATGCTCTGCTTATTAAAATTACGTGTATCTCTGTAGTGCAAAAGTGAGTTATGTCTAGGTCAAAAGCAAACCTGATCCTTAAGCGTGCTAGTAAATTCGTACAGCATCTCACAGAAAACCTTTATCAATTCAGTATCTCCTGCAGTCAGTATGACCACTGATGCCTCGTGCTAGAGCCATGGACTGGCTGGATAAGGATTCAGAAAATCTATGTAATTAACAGACATGTCTAGAACTATCCTGGCATGTGGCACTGGTTTGAAATAAGGCAGTAAGTGGTGAAATTCACCGATGTCCAGTAATGATAACTTGACCAAGGAAGCATCTTACGCAAAATATCCGTTTGAAAACTGTGGACCTGTGAATACCATTTCCTTTTTTTTAATGACTACAGAAGGAATCTCAGGACTCCATGCTGCTTTAGGGATGAAAGTGAGCTATGGATTTGCATGGGTGTTCAGCGTGATAGACAAGGTTATTATGGCTGGGTTTCTGAAGACATGCTGTTGGTGGAGGTGCTGGTGAGAGACCTGACATAGTGTAAGCCAAGATGTGCAGCCTTATGGCATGTGGTTGGCAACCGGCAGGAGTGGGATCTCTAGCATAAGGGTCACACAGAGAACATGAGGGATGGCTGTGCTTCCAAAACTACATCCTTCAATATCTGAGAGCCCTGGAGGGGTCTCAAAGAGCTAGAAAACATGGTGGCAGAGGAAGTGGCCTCCAGAGCCTGGTCCTGGATACTGTGTCAGTGTAGATGAGCTTCTACTTCAGATCTAATTATTGCCCAAGTTCTGTATTGCTTTCTACACACAGATTTCACAGTTGAGAATAGAAGATGTAGACCATGGAAGCCTGAGACATTACATCCCAAAGTACCACATAGTTTGAGATGCAGTTTGGTATGAAGATTGCCCCCAAAGTGGGGTGAAAGAAGACTCGTCTGACTTGTGTGATGCCTGTTTTTGACCTTGCAAGCAAACCCACTTGTACCAAGTTGTTCCATTGTGACTACTCAAAACTTCTCTAACCTTTCCCTTCCCTCAGGTGGACACTTCTCTCCTTTCTATTTAGCCTCCTTTCCAAAGAGCCTCTCTTTCTTCATATGCTTCATGTCCAAAAACTTCTTCCCCCGAGCCCAGGAGAACAAATTGCTGGAGTACTGCAGATGCATTGCAAGACAGGCAAGAAAGATGGGCTCCCACCAAAGTGACCAAGATGGGCTCCCATCGTCCTCAGCTGGCTGGCAGCTGTGAAAATATCCTCTGGAGTCACAGAGCCATTACCCTTTCCTAACTCTGACTCACTGAAACTGACCAGGGCCAGGATACACAGTGCCACTGCCAGCTTTCCTCTGTGTCTTAACCTTGTTCTATGGACTCAAGGGTAAACTATATATTTGGGGAAAATCAAAAGAATGGAGCCTTCTGAATCCCTCAAGAAACCTGGCAGGGAGATTGAGAGGCACAGAGCTGGCCACATCCAGCCTTCCCTGTAAACAATTTTGGAGAGGTAAAAATTTACACAGGTTTATGTACAAGCCTGGAAGTGCTGGAAATCCCCAACTCATCCTGATGGGGACATTAAAGGACTGCATGAAGCTACATAAAATCATTCAGAATTTTCCCAGAAATTTTGGCGCATATAAAACCATCACTTGGGAGTTATGTGCTTTTTTTCATATGAAACCAGCTGCCAGCTGAGACACTGTTGGCTGCTGTGTTACATGTGTTATATTTGCAAAGCTATTTTATAAGGTGACAGGCCAAAAAACAGTTTGCAAATGCAAGCTGATCTTGAAATTATTATTATTTTTTTATATCTGTGTCTGTGAGATGTCCTGTAGAATGAAACACATTAAGGATAACTGACACGACTGTGTTTTTAATGTGCCACTGACCTCTTAATGCACTCTGAATCTCTGGAGATAAAGCAAAGGTAGGATGGACTTAACGGGTGCTAGAAAACAAGTCCAGGCATGACAGCAAGACTTGTCAGGTTAAGAACTGCTTAAACTGAGGTGATCTGAATGAAGCAGAGGTGCTTATAAGCTACTCTTCTGAATGCAAATGTGTTTCCAGTTTGGGATATGAGCTGTAGATCTGGGTATTCTGCTTCCAAAGGGAAAGCAAAAGCTGCAGATGGTGGGTTTTTTTCTTTTTAAATTAAATATACATTTTCATGAGAAATATTGCTGGTTCCAAGTCATAGTCATTGGGAAATTTTCTTTCTGAACAACACTTTCTGGCTTTTTTCTAGGGCTCATTTGCTGAAAAATGAGCCTGAAGAGGAAAGGCAGCCCAAGGCAACCTGTCCACGTCCCGCTGCAGAGGAGAGCAGAGATGCCAGCTTGGAGGAGGTGGCAAGAGAGGTGAGGGTGAGCCGGCTGCAGAAAGAGGGAGTGGGCTCTGCTCCTCTGCTGGCAGGGCACTGGCAGAGGATGTGGGAGCAGCCCTCAGACACCACTAAACCTACAGCTGCCCCAGCACAGAGTTTGGTGCAAAATGTTTGCAGAGCCCAGAGCAAACATTCGGGTCGCTAACCCATGAGTGCCATGCTGTCAGAACTGCCCACTTCTGATACCTCCCAGGGTTTGCAAGGGTCGGATACATCCACACAGACTGCAATCTCAGCTGGCCAATATCGCTGCCCCAGAGATGCCTTAGGAGCCTACAGAATTTCAGTAGATCCCCGACTTGTCTGCGAGCCACAGCACTGTAAGAAAAGCTCATCAGTAACGCATGTGTCTGTTTTATCTGCAGCAAGTCCCTTCACATCCCACTTTTTTGCAGCAGCTTGCTTTCCGCAGGGCATTACCAGGAGCCAGCAAAAGGCAACCTCACCGCTCCCCTCCGCAGCCCTCTCCTGCAGCCCCTTCGGGTCGGGGGCTGTTGTGAGCCAGGCAGTCAGAGTTTAATTTACTAATAGAGATACAATCGAAACGGCTATAGATTTTATGGGCACTTCTGAGCCTCTCCAAGCCTCTTCTGTGGCTGTGCTGCCTGTGCAGCATTCACACAAGTTTTCCAAGTGTGAAATGTGCAGGGAATAAAAGGATGCGAAAGAATGGCAGCTGCTCTGGGGCTGTTAGAGAGGCTCTTTTACAGGCGAATGAACCGTCAATTTGTAGTAAGACATTGTTTTCTAAACATAGCATAAAAACTGTTATCTTGCCTGGCTGGTCATTAGAAGAGAGATAATTATAGTCTCTGTGCGACAGCCGGGCCCGGAACAGGGGCCGCATTGTCCCAGGTCCCAGCTGAGCTCTAGCACAGGCACCCCAGCCAGCGTTGGGACAAGGGGGCTCCTTGTGCCCCGGCAAGTTCAAAAGAGGAATTGAAGTGCTCTAAGTAGGTGTTAAGCACCTATTTCTCTCTCTGACTCCGGCCTTAAAAACCACTCCCCAGGAGAGAGGTGAGGAGGGCAGACCTGTGACTGCTGTGGCTGCACCCTCCCTGGCTCTATGTATGTATAACACACGACTATTATTTTTCTCTCCTTAAAAAGAAAAGAAACCAAAACTTTAGCTTTGCATTTATTTTTTCTTCTGTGTTTCTGTTTTCCAACACAGACCAATGAGACCCGTACGATGGATGGGCTGTCAGAAAGAAGGAGGTGTGATCTCTGCAGTGTCCACTTGCCCAGCCCTGGATGGGAGGTCTAAGCCTCAGCTGATGCTGCAGCACACTGGAGGGCTCTCAGGAAATCCTGGCCTGTTGCTTTCCAACACCCATTCAGGAAAGAGGGTGCCTCCACACCCCACTGCAATGGGCCAGCACACACCTCTCTGCTCTGGCACCTGCCCATTCCAGTGCCTCTGGATGGGGAGCTCAGGTCTGTGAGTCCCACAGTGGTTTTTCTTCTCTGTTTAGCCTCAAGACACTGAAGGAGGAATACAGTCACAGGTGCAGACAATAAACTGAGCTATCACTTTTATTGCTCATTTCAGCCAGGTGTCCTAAATGACTTCTTATCATCATTTAGGAGACTTTTGTTGAAACTCAGACTTAAGCATGCATGTCCTGAGCCTTGGGCTAGCATGTAAATCTCCTGGGCAGTGTTTTCTGTCCAGTCCTTTATTTGTGGCTCAGGGGTGAAAAGGAAAAAGCTGAAAATTCTCCAGGTAGAACAGGTACAGTCAAATCTTTGATGCCACTCTTGGGTAAACTTCAGGTTTATTTTTAGCAATAATATTTTCTAAAATGTAATGGCCAGAAATAATAATTCTGTTGTTCTACATGAAGTAATTAGCCTGTTTTCCCAACTGCTGTGTTCACACTGTATCTCAGGCAGCCCACCTTTTTGAAATATTCTAATTAATCAAGTTTGGTAAAAGTTAATTTCCCACCACTTCTGTGAAAGTAAGTAGCTGGGTGAAGGGGGGGGACACCTTGTTGATGTCTCCACTAAAGGAAAGACATCAGTAAGATCTCATTCCTATTAGACACAAGAGAATCCACATGGGGTATCTTTCTTGCATCCCAAATGTGAGGAAACCTGGTTTAGCTAGTAAAACTACTTGGTTCAACCAGCCAGGGGTTAAGTCATGTGTGAGAACACTACCAAGGAAAGAAATGTCTTACATAAAGTAGTGAGCAAGTTAAGAACATAAAATTCCTGCTACAGGTAGAAACACAATGCAGTATTCAATTATATTAGCAGGACAGACAAGGTTTCTTTTAAAAAAATAATTTCTTATGTCTTGAATAATAGAAAAACAGAAAATCTTTTCTGTCATCCCAGTGAGAATAATCCCAGCAACTCGAAGGATTAGTTAAAATATATGTAAAAGAATTCTGTTTAAAATAAGATGCTGATTTAATATTCCAAAAGTAATGTGCATGTGTTATTTTTGCTTCAGCCAGGGGTGCATCTCTAAAATAGACCAATCTTACACCCCTGACTGTCCTTCAAGTGATGAAAAGTGAATAAATTCTGAAGAACATAATACTATAGACACAGAAAAACATAAATATTCTCTGAGCGTAGTCAACTGCAAGGTGTTTTTAACTTTAGGATGTATATGGCAAAATACAAGCAGTAAGCATATATGATGCTGTTGCTGTTCTCAGGCAAATGTATTTTAAAAGCCATCTAAACTACTTTTTCTCTGTGTGTGCTTGCTTGGTTTTGGTGTTTTGTTTAAATTTTGGAGAGGTTAGAGGAACAGGAGTGTGCTCCAAGGAGGATCTGCCTCTGTAATCTGTAATTCCTTTTTTGCTCGGGACATGGCGTAGTTCCCATAAACTCGAGGAACAAAACATGAACTAGGGCTGAAAGTTTGCTTGGGGCATTTGGTTCATGTTCGTACTAGTCTGAGAGAAATCGCATTTTGACGAGACTTATCGAGACTCTAATCTCTCCGCAGAGAGCTGAACGGTTGTGGCAGGCTTGACAATGCTATTCATTTTTGGAGCCTCACCAGCAAAACAAGCACTCAGCACAAAAGGATAGATAGAGTCTAGGCTACTGTACTGCTCATACGTTTGTACCTATCCATCTGGCGAGGGAGTTCACACCATATCCACACGTACATCACCAGAATAACACCATTTTCCATTCTATGTCTTGGGGATTAGTCCTCCCCCGTGTCAGGTAGTGCTAATTAATGATGTAACACACACCTTCCTATTGATCAAAGAGACAAAGTCTTGAAAGCAAAACTGTTTTAAACCTAGGGAACAAGTTGCATTACTTATTACACACTATTGAACAGTAGGCATGTATGTGTCTGTTGGTGTGTGAGTAGTACACACCATTCTTTACAGAACAATAAAGCCCTTGCTGCTCAGGCAGTGAGTACACGTGTCCACTTTAACAGTAGGGGTTTAATGCTTTTATAAATACTTAATGAAGTAAATATAACTTAAAGTACAGTTTCATTCTACATCTACGTCTTCATCTTCTTAGGTCCTTGATCCTGTGCACACAGCTGGAATGCTAAACAAAAAATTACATCCCTACAGTTTCTTAGCAGTGAAAATATTTAACTATTATCAACAGGCAAAGAAAGCAACTCCCCCTTCTCCCCCGTAAGTAAATAGAGCAGAGAAATGACATCAGAATTACCTTGCTTGAGGTGTGCAACTTTTTATTCCTTTTCTCCACACAGTATGAAAGTGCTATTTTTTCCAAGCTTTTCTGTACCCCAAACTCCAGCCAACATTATTCTACAGAAGGAGAGGCAGGCGGCAGAGGGAGGCCTGGACACCTTTTCTCTTTCAGAGAGGAGCTAATCAAACATTCCCATCAAGCTCCCGGCTCTGTGAAAGGCACATTGCTCTCCCTCCCTCCCTCCCTCTGCTCCTCTGTCTCTCCCTCCCTCTGTCTCTCCCTCTCCCTCCAGCACACACCGCGTACAGAGCTCCTTACACTGATTTAGCAGCCGAATTAGGCGGTCCTATTTTAAATATATGTTCCCTCCCACATATTTTTTGGTAGGGTTTTCTATGCTCCTTTTGCACTAGCCTGTCAGATTTGTCAAGTTTTTCTCTTTTGGGAAATGAAGCTTTACTCGATTGATGTTTTGGTTGATTTTTTTTTCAGTCTCCCCGTGCAGTTCAGCGCTGTAGTAAAAACTGAACTACAGCTAGGAGCCAGGAGTGAAACACACAGCTCTAAAGATTATACACACCAGACTAGTTGGATTTAAAGAGGAAAAACAGCTTTTGAAGAGACAGGCTGTGACGCCTTTTCTTATGTGAATAGCATTGCATTCCTCAGGCAGTGTCCCTGAAGCCAGAGGACTAGTGACAGAGCAAGCCTGTGACTCTGACCACAGGGAGGTAGAAGTATGACGTGAGGGTTAGCAAGGACTTCTTTCTGATGAGGTTGTGTGTGGGAATATAATGAAATGTTCTCAAAGACTTCTAAACCAGCAATCCTTCAGTGTGACTTCACCAAATGAGATACACAAAATGTTTGATTTTCTCAAGTATCTGTGTCTGGATCTCTTAAAAGAAAGTTTTATTGAGACAATCAAAATCACAGCATTTACAAGATCATCACAGCAAGGGGTGGTATCATATTCCAGGATGCTGGAATGCAAACAATATTCTGCAATTCCACCTAAATAACATGTATGAGTGAACATATATGTATGAGTGAACCTACACCATCTTATCTAAGATCATTATTAGTGAAAAAAAAAATCTAGAATAAATACAGGAGATTGAGTTCAAAAAACACATCAGAAAGACATGTAGTTCCTGGTTACTTCTGATTTAATAATCCCATAAATATGTTTGGTTTAAGGGAAAGTGATTACCTGGATTTAAGTGAAAGTGATCACCTGTTATCCGTGAATCTCTACTCCAGTACTTATGGACTGTGTAACCGCTCCGCAAATCAATAAACAGTACGGCCACAAAGATTTATCAAGAAGTCCCAACTGTGTTACTAAGGTATAATGATCCATAATTAATTTGATTCTCTTAATATAGAAGCTTAGGCTTGCCATGGTAATCCCTTATGATGCAGAATGAAGTGGACTGTCAGAAAGCCTCCCCAGACTGCAAATCCATTAGCAGATCTGTTAGAAAAACCACCCCAAAAGTCTTATTAATTCAAGCTAACTCTTTCAGACTATTATTGCCATTTTCATGAGGCTTTGTGAAGCTTATTTATTCAGATAATCATGAGCAAAAGAACTGACACCTTAGGACTGGAAAGTTAGAGGTGCGTAGGTGCTAGTGGCTGGACATCTAAATATTGGGAGTTTGCAGCTGTGTGTCGTTTCCCAGTGCTAGTGGAGAGCTGAAGTCCCAACGACAGCTCCTTACCTGCTGATGCTGATAGAAATGCTCCAAAATTTTTGGGCACAGACATTCCCTGGTATTTAGCTGCTTACTTTCATGCATCATGCTTCATCATTGCTGCTGCAGAGTGGGAGTTTTACAAAAGAAACAGCTGATAGATCCATTTCTCATTTTCCATGGATGGATTATCTAATTTATGGGTAAATAGTATCAAGGGCAAAGAGCCAGCATGGACCTGGCAGGACTCAGCTCAAATGCAGTGGTGTGTGAACAGAGCTCTGGTGCTTCCAGAACCCCAGCAGCAGTGCAGCCCCGTCCACGCTGCGCCCACCTGAGCTCTGCCAGCCCGGATGGCTCCGCTCAGGGCTTGGGGGCAAGGGTGCTGCTGGTGAGCTGGCACATTTCTGCATCGCTGCCTGTGAGCTAACTCGGCATCCTGGAAATGAGCATCCTGGGAACTGCGGAGCAGAAACACCGAGTGGGCAGAAAAAGAAAAAACTCTCTAGGTTTGTCATTATCCAGGGTATTCAGCCTCTCATTATCGTGTGTAATGGAGAGCTGAAGAGTATCAAAACAGAACACTGGGGAGGGCACTGGCTGGCTGTTTTTATCACAACATTTCCGAGTGCCACTGCCTGTGCTCTTTCCTGACGGAAGTAATTTCCAGCCACCCAAGAGCTGGCAACGCAAAGTACAGGAGCAAGAGGTGAAGCACGTTGTGTGGCTCCACTTTGGTGCTGGGGTTTGCCACAGGGAAATATCTGCTCACAAAAGAGCTGACCCTGCAGTCAGGAAGCTGCTAGTTTGGAGACAATAGCTATTGAACACAGTTGTCTAGGGGATGGACAAAGCTCCATATCTGTATGTGTTCCTGTCTCCCACCATTGCTTCCAGTCACTCGAGTTTTCTGCTGACTGGTAGTACTGTTTGTGGTGGTTGTTTTTACGTTTTACTATATTGCATTTTCATTTGCTTGTTGGTTAAAGCAGGGTTTAGCAGGATCCATTGAAAATAATATTAAATGTATGAATGCACACACAGAATAGGTGACGAATTTCAAGGAGTTAGTAGTCTTTACTACTGCGTGCCATAGGTATGCACATATACATATATACACATGCACACCTAGTAGCTAAGGCTGATGTATGTAGCTCTCTTTAGTAAAATATTTTACGAACATGTCTTGTTACAGAACAAGCTATGCCTGCAAAACTTTTAGAGAAATCTGAAATTTGGTTTGGAAATTTTTAGGAGGGAAGTGCAGAGTCTCCCACACGCTGGGTCTTGGTCCCAGTTGTGGGACCCAAGGTGCACCCCGCTCTTCTGCTCAGGGGCTGCCGGCCACTCTTCTAAAACCATGAGAACATCTGCTCTCCAGGTTGCAAGTAGGAAATGTATAAGGAATCAAAGTGATTCGGAGCTGAGCTAGCTGGCCTGTGATCATTACACAGAAACTGTTGAATGTATCTTCTCCCTTGACCACTGCAGGCTCAGTAAGCCAGTACTACAAAGTCCTGACTCTGCATATAAGGACAGAAAGCACAGACAAATTGAATGATTTCTGCAAGATCATGCATAGCTATGTCACATTTAATCCCATCCAAGTGCTTAAACAGACAGGAACAAGTTTTCTGCTCTCAAGCAGTTACCCTCAAGTCTTTTCCGCCACATACTACTGCAGGAATCGGAGAGCAGAACATTCTCCAAGTTACAACACCCCGAGATGTCACGCACAGCCTGGCAGCGCTGGCTCTGTTCAAAGACTCTGCGGCTGTACTTGTTAGCGTCAACTCCTAACAAGTGGCAGTAGAGTGCAGATTCTGCAGTTTTTCCCAAGCTCTGTGAAATAAAATATTAACTTATGCATTAATACTCTTAAAGTAGTCTGTGCTTGAAAACCATTTGTACATGAAGAAAATAAGGCATGAGGAGAACACGGCAGAGAGTGAAAAGTATAATTGGGATGGCAAGGCAGCTAGGGGTTAACATTGTCTGGTTTTAGCTGCTGAAAGCACTTACATCTAAGTTGACCTCAGGTAAAAAAAAAATAACCAGTGTCCTGGAAGGGTTATATAAAATACACTGAAGTGTTTGTCTTGTGTTTGAGAAGGGTAGGGAGGCTGAATTATGTATGCTGTGGCTCTTGCCAGCATCAGAAACTTCTTTAAATAATTAGAGCAACTGGGTAGCCAGGCATCTGTTTTTTCTTTTTATGAATGAGTAGACCTCATGGGCCAAGTGACTGCATAATGTTGGTGTGCTTGGCTTAAATGGATGGGTACCAAACTTACACTGTGTAAATTTGCCCCGTTGGGTGTTTCTCAGTGAAGGTGGCAATGGCCGTGTTTCCCGAGACTGTAGAGAAGCTGGGCTCTGGCAGTAAGCCCTGAGCCCCAGGCTGACTTGTTCACCCCAGAGGGAAGAGAGGGACAAATGGTGACAAAATTAGTCTTTTCAAATTTGCCAGGAGGCAATGTTCAAGTGAGAGCTGATAAGCCCCTTGCCCTGGATCTCCTGCAGTGTAAGGCATGGGAACGGGGTCTGCCTGCGAGCCTGCCATCCCAGCTGGGCAGGGTCAAAAATGTGGGTTCATTGTAGGAAATGGGAAAAGGACCCTTTTCTGTGGCAAATACTTGGAGGGCATGAGCATTACTAATTGAACATTGACCATTTTAACTGTCATGGATTTGAACTGTTTTTTTTAATTTCTGAGCAGTCACTTTGGGAAACTTTTGACCTCATCTGCCTCTATAATAATCAAAAGACATAAAGAAAAGGGAACTCAGGCATGGAAAGAGAATCTAATAAGGCATTGGAGTGAACTCAGAAATTAGTACTATCTGTAAAGGGTGTTTGTGTACTCTGAGAGTGCATTAGCTGTGGGTATGCAGACAATACTAGCTAGGACCAACAAGTCATCTGGGTTTGCTTGTAGATCCTGGACTGTAGCAGAAAGAAGCAACGTTCAGATATGTCTTTCCTTTAATTACTTCAATATATGTCTCTGTAGAGAAAAAGAAAACAGATGGAGGATGCACTTTCACTTGAAAAACAACAGGGAGCTATCATGGGCATCAAGAAATCTTCATGACTTTCACCAGGCAGCTGAATCCACCCATACCTCCCATGCTCCGTATTCCCAATGCCTGATTTAGAACAGAGGCTGCCACAAATGCTGTGTTGAAACATAAATGAAGTGAACAGTAAATGTCGGGGCTGAAACAGCCCCTGTCACATTTGGGATCAGGAAATGCCAAGGGAGGGTGTTCAGGATGAGTGTGCCCTGATGATGGCCACAGGCCTTTGGATCTGAAGGGCTGTAAGCAGCTTTAAAAGCTGTGACATTATGGGATTGGACTGTGGTGGTTGTATCATACCAG
The DNA here is from genome assembly GCA_013400615.1 of Syrrhaptes paradoxus. NCBI lineage: Eukaryota > Metazoa > Chordata > Aves > Pterocliformes > Pteroclidae > Syrrhaptes > Syrrhaptes paradoxus. Next base: position 53,157 of record VZTO01021927.1, on the reverse strand, counting down.
CCTGCTATCACAAACCAAGTGACCCTCACAATGGAAATCCATTTTAAGAACCTGGTTTGTTTTTTTTTGGCAGAACTTGCAGTTATTGCAAACAGAGCTGTACGGTGACTGAACAGAACTGGGTCTGTAGGAAGTGCAGCATATGGATTTTGTTCATCTCGAATCCAGCGTAGGTGGGGGTTGAGTCTTCCCAGGGTAAGTAGGATATATTTCATTGCTCTGCTACTTTGTATAAAACCTGATTCATCAGCATAAAGCTCCTTGTATGAGGACTAAAGTCATCCGTTTAGGAGAATGCTCTTTGTTAATCAAAAGTTTCAGCAGTGCTGGACTCGGTGCTGAAATCTGCAGATGAGGAGTGCAGCTCTCAGAAAACACAAATGGCTTTTTCAGCACGCTTTCCCTATCTGCACGCTCCCAGTGTGAGCCATGTGCTATCACTGACACTGTGAACTCAGTTTGCCAAGAATACCAGCTCTCGCTCTGGATCCCGGTGCCCCTTACCTTGGCAGTAAAGCTCGACTATTCACTGCAAATCAGGCCTGGAAAATGTAAACCCAGAAACAGTCTTCTGTCTGTTCTTCCTGACTGTTTTCCCGGTGTGTTTTCTCTTTATGCTCTGTAGGGCATCAGGTGTCAGAGCGAGTAGGTGATGCCAGTAAAAGCCACTTCACAGCAGAGAGCTCGTGGCTGCCTCCCAGCAGCTGAAAGCATCCCCTCTGTGGTGCCCTTATCCTTGTCTTCTCCAGCGTTGGCTCTCGGCACTGAAGACTGTTCAAAATGCAGGTTTTTTCTGGAGGCAACATGCAGGAATCAGAGTGCTGCTCTGGCAAGCAGAAGTGTCCAAACATGCAATGGGGCCAGAAATGCCAGTGTGTTTAATGGGTGGATTAATGTATTTTCTCTACTGGTGTGTATCTTTCAAAACAGGTATTTGCCAGAGTTCATGAAAAGCCCCTCTGCATGCACCCCTGCTCAAAGGCTCACCACGTAAGGGCTTACATCGCTCTCTCCCGGTTGAGTGGCGGTGGCTTGGTCCCTCTCCATGGTCTCCTTGCCCACTGTTCTTGGAGAGACCCTGTTGTGGGTTAAGCAGAGGAGAGTTAATTTTTTTTTTCCTTTCTTCCTTCTCTTCATAAATAGTTAGCAAGAAGCTATGTTTTGGATTCCTGCTCACAAGAAAATTGATAGGAAAAGAACGTTTATAGTTACTGCTAGGATACTCTCAAGGACAAAATACATTCAGCCTCTCTCCT
>VZTO01021927.1:18614-51614 GCA_013400615.1 Syrrhaptes paradoxus | reverse complement strand
TCATCAGGTGGGGAGGGGCAGAATCACTGTGTATCACATTGCATATTTGTATATAGTATTGTTTCCAATATTATTGTAGTTTAGTTATTAAATTGTCCTTATCTCAACCCACAAGTCCTCTTTGCCATTTACCTCTTTAATTCTCTCCCCTATGATTGGGTGGGGGCAGGGACTGTGTGAACGGGTGTGTGTGGTTTGGCCCCCAGCCAAGGGCCAACCCTCCACAGACCCGTTTGCCTGTATGGAGGCAAAATTTCCATGAGGGATGCAGCAGGTGGAGGGGGGAACGGGAGTGCACGCCCACAAGCCTGTGTGGGAATGGGGGCTCTCAGCTTGGGGTGGGAATACACAGGGTCCCTCCAACCCCTGTGTGTGCTGCACCTGTATAAACCCCGCTTCCAGCATATGGGGGAGATGGTGGTTCTGGGGTTTCTTTAAATGGTCACCACCGAGGTGTTCGTTGCCCTGTGAAGATATTGAAGCTCCAGACTACTGTCAGTCACTAAAACACACTCAAAAAAAACCCTCTGCTGTGTGTGAACCAGCCTGACGTTGGAAATGCTGTTGCCCACGCTGGGCAGCTGGGTGGGCAGCAGCTCTGCCACCATGGGGGGCTGCGGGGCAGGGCCATGAGCAGGAAACTCATCCCCCCTTCCTCCTGCTCAGGAGATTTGTGACTAAGCTTTTATTGCAATATGTGTGCAAATGGGTGAGGGCTGGGGACTGCAGGCTGTGAAGAGCTGCTCCGACCCTTTCTGCTGCCCATTTCCACCACTTTATCCAAACATCAAGCTGTCTGGGGTATTTCCAGCCATACAGAGCCATGAGGTGTGCCCGAAGGGACAAAAGGTGTAGGCACAGGTTTCTGCAGTGCAGTAGCTTGTAAGTATACTATTTGTAAGCCAGTAATTTCTCATGATTCATTTCCACTTAAAAAAAGCAGAAAACAGACAGTTTGCATGAATAACACTCCACACTGTAGCAACTAAATTAACTATAAACTCAGTAATATAGAAATAGAACAGCAAAGGAGAGCCATCTTTCTTCTGCCATGCCTTTAAGGGCTACAGAAAGATCCAATGCAATTTTAAATCCTTCTCTGAAATCAAGCCTTGAGAAGAAATGCTGCTCTTTTGTTAAATTTAAGAGAAAAAAAAAGAACTCTTCAAATTCTTTAGAAAAATAAATCTCTCTCAATAAGCTCTATCCTCTCTTCCTTGCCTCCAGTGCCACAACCATATATTATAAGGTGAGCTCTACATTTTGATCCCCAAATTAAATAAATTACTTCTAATAAATTGCTTAATCACAAGCACAGCTGAGCTGGAAATACCATTTGCATTCTTATAATTGCCACCATTAAATCTCCATAAGAATTGTAAGAGGAAAGCCTCTACATTTTATGCTTGCTAAGAGTGTTTCATACTATGGAAAATACTATAATGCTTTCAAGCTACTTTAATAATTGTCATTTTCCACCTTAGGTTCTCTAAAGCTCTTTTCAAAGAAGGGCAAAAAATGAAAGAAAGTGAAAAAATAGCTTTGGGAGGAGAAAATTAAATTACATGCCTGTTCTATAAAATATCAGAAGAAAAGAAAGGCAAGCAGCTTTTGCAGAAAAGAAAGCTGAGAAGCACAGGGCTTACAGAACCCAGTTTGAAAAGGTGCTTGGGTTACAAAAGGCATCCAAGTGGTGTTTACTGTCTGGACCTGCTCGCTGCCGTCTCCGGCTGCCAGTTAGTACCCTGCATCTGGCCTGGCCAGCCCTTGCCTTCCCCAACCTGATCAAAGGCAGCTGCTGTAGGAGATTCCTGTCCTCTCACCTCTCCTGCTTCCAACAGCAACAACAACAAAAAGATGCTGTGGATGGATGCTGGGTTTCCAAGCTTGCTGCACTCCCAGCCCCGCAACACCACGCTGTGTGCTGCTGTGAGTGCTTGGACTTCGGTTTGCAAAATCCTCTGTTGCATCCTGGTAGAAGGTTGGGAGTCCCAGGAAGAAGGGCAGGGAATAAGTAAGGTCAGAGGAAGGCTGAGCAAGGCATCTGTTGTGCTAATGTTGGTGAGTTACAGCTACAGCCATACCTTGGTGTGTCCAGGTCCTGGTCCAGTCTCTGCACCTCTACTGACAGCTCACCCAATGCTACTCAGCCCAAAGCAGCTTTAAACACTCCATGGGGAGTTTATCTTGGGCTGTTCAGTCCTGGCGATGGTTTCTGTGAGTCCCTTACCACGAAGCAAAAGACATTTATGATCAATAGGCAATGTGTCCATCATGTTGTGCTTGTGTCATGCACTTGCAGGGAGAACGAGGAGATGATCCTGATTCACGCCAGCGTAAGGGCAGAAGGTGCCAGGCCTGCCAGCCATTGTTTCTGTCCAGCTAAGCAGACAGTGATTTTTGGGGAAATTACATTTTCGAGCTCCTGCTGCTCTACAGTGACTTTCTTCACAAAATTAACGCTTTACAGCTTTCTTCTTTTAAAAAGTGAATACTTTTCATCATCTAGTGAAAAGTCAATTTACAAGAATGAGTAAGAGAAATTGAAACAAGTACTGATTTGCATGGAATAAATTGGGTTAATTTGCGGCCAGTAATGACCCTTTCTGAAGGAGAGCATCGATGGTGGGGTTTGCTGCAGTCACATGGCTTCTTAATCACAAGGTTTTACACAGCGAGGGTCTGGACCAAAGGACAAGGAATTTGAGCCAAAGCCCTGAATTTTCACCCCTTCAGGCAAGCAGGGGAGTTGTCTATCATCTCTCTAAATGATATTTAGTGATTTCTGCAGCTGAATGCCATTATCAACGGCAACATTTCAAATGAATAGCCCTACACATATATTCCATGGCTGCAATGTGAATAATTGTGAACGCTCCTCAAGCTTCCTCTTCCCACTCCCCTGTCGCCCCTCAGCCTAAGCACAAACACTCATTTCAGGGCTAAAGATATACTCTTAAATCACTTCTGACATTTCTTTGTTGTTGCCTAATGAAAGCTGGGCTGATGGGCTAGAGGGAGGTTTTATATAAGCCCTTGCTGAGACGTCTTTGTAGGATCGGAAGTGGGCAGCAGTTAGCATTTGTCTCTGGAGTTTATTTAACTGCAAGCCTGAATATCTGCATGGCATACGGGTCTGTGTGCCCCCTGCCTTGGTTTTCTGAGTCCCAGTGAAATGTCACAATCCCCATGACTGCGGGGTTCAGAGAGCAGCCACGCTGCTGTGCCCACCGAGCTAACAAGGGACCTCTGTGCGCCCTTGTTTCGAGGGAAATGTCCCACCAGGGACGTGCCGGCTGCTCCTCCTGGCTTTCCCAGCCCTTTCCAAGCACTTTTACACTCTGCTTCTTACATTAATTGGATTATTTGTATTTTAAGCTTGTTGCTGAGCAAGTCAAAGCCACCCCCACCTGGGTAACAAAGCCTGAAATAATTGTGACTAAGTCAAAGCAGCGCTGAAGGGGAGACCAGCCACACAGACCAGGCTAGTTTCCCTGCCCTGATGAGTGCACTGAATCCTTGCTGGGTTTATCTGGGTGCCAAGGAAGGGCTTGGATGGCAGCCAGAGCCTGGGACCGTGGCCCTATGCTGCCTGATAATCTGGTCTTTTGTCCTCTGTTTGTAACCTGGGCTAATACAGGCATTTACAGACCGAAGGGGATGAGCTGTTTTATTTTTGGGTTGTTTTTTTTTTTTTTTGTGGGGAGTCTGGAAAAGCTTGCTTTGCTGCGTTGCTTTTATCTTAAGGAATGGAAATGGTCAATTCAAAATAGGGGCTTCCTATGGCCAGCTGTGGGTTAGGAGGGCAGGACACTTCTGGTCTTTGAAGATTTGGTAGGTCAGTGAAATACTGTTAAGTCCACAAGACCAACAGATGAGGTAAACCTGCTGTTGTGATTAAGTAGAAAAAATAATTTCAACACTGTTAATGACTGCTGTTGCCCACACTACAGTTAGTTTTTACTTTGCTTACTGTGCAAGATGCCATATAAAAAAATAAAATAAACCTAACATTTTAATGGCAGAGGTGCTTTGGGTGCATTCTGCTATTCAGAAAAGCAAACAGATTCTTTGGGATTAGAGGCAGCTGAGGCATGTCATCTTCATTAAAAACCTTTGTGATCTACAGCTGAGAGACCATATGTTGAGCATCCCTAGACCTGACTGTGCCCACTGAACTGCAAGTGAACTTGCTGGGTGGAGTACAATTCCAGATTTTCCAGATGGAGGCATTAGGGAAAAGTCTCTAGGTTACTGAGGAGATTCATGAAGTGGGTCTTATTTGGAGATTACAATTTTATGAGGCCAGAAGTATCGTCCCAGGTATGTGTGCCAGTATAACTAATATTGTTAACCTCCTTTCTGTTGCATATGGTTATAAACAGGGAATGGCCCCAAATCCATGTTGTATTTTCAGGATGACTTCAGGGAGATTACTCTCAGTAGTGTTTTTCAATGTATATTCTAAGCCTATACTTTGCTGCTAGCATGGCACATGCTCAAAGGGCTCTTTGTGGGCAGAACAGGTAAGAGCTAACATTGTGGGAACTCCCCATGTTTCACTGTTCCGTGGTGGTGCTCCATTTTCATAAGGTTGGATGAGGAAAAGCATTTGGGAAAAAATGGTGCTTGCCTTGCAGTAAGAATTATTGTTAGAAAGTATTTTGGTGTTGTATTCGCCTGCGCTAACTTTCTGGTTCTCGGCTGCGCTCTTCCTTTTCTGTTGCCAAAGCACCTACCAAGAGTGCATAGTGGGAATAATATGGGATGCAGCAATAAAACAAGCTGCAAAGACGAAGCTTGAAACATGGGATTTCTGTTAGACTGGAAATGGGAAACTGGGATGCTGTTTCTGGTCAGGGTCGCAGTGAAGCAACAGATGTGGGTGGGCACCCACAACCATTACACAAAGCCAGGGAGGGGGGCAGAAGCAAACAGGAGATCTCAACTAACCTGAGGAAGACTCAAGTCTGCTTAGTACTGTTGCAGCCCAGAAGTTGACAAGTCTGCTCTTCTCAGTTGTAAGCTGTGATGTCAAGGTTTTTGGCTCCTTTAGTTGCAGGCATACCTGCCAGTTATCCTAGTGCTAGCTGGTCTTTCCTCAAAGTCTTCTGAGAGTCACCTTTTCCCATGCTTTCTGAGCCCATGTCCTCCACCTCTTGTTAAAGCTCTGACTTCTTTCAGAAGAAATGCTGAAGCACATTCCCTTACCTGCACTCGAGTGGAGGTCCTGGACCTTTTTTCTGCCTTCAGCCACACGCTGGTGGTGTGGGTGCAGCTGCAGGTGCTCTAGGGCTGGAAGCTTTTTAACCCGAGTAACTTCTGTGGCAAATGTGCTCCTGCTGTCACTGTACCTGGAGGACAGGTTCATGCCTGCAAAGGCATCCATCCTCTTCCCCTGTGCAACCTGCAAAACCAGATATTCTGCTCTACAGTTACGCGGTCCCACGGTACTACCGAATATCCACAGAAGAGTGTAGCCGTGGGCCTTGCAGGAGGGAGGACTGCATGGTCCAGTCAAGGTTTTTTCTGTCTTGGCTGTCTCTAGTTGTCTTTCAGCAGGTGTGCATCCTTTGGCTCCTGACCCCTTGCCCTTCTGCTTATCTGTTCTTACCCCTCTTACATCTTCCTCTACTCTGTTCCTATTCGGGCTCATTGTTACTACTCCCTCCTCTTCTCCCAGTCTAACCTCACCATGCTCAATGGCGTATGGACTAGCAGAGGTTTCAGCTGGAGTGTGGGGGCATTTTGGGAAACGGCCTCGTTTCACATCTTTCTATGTGAATCCTGCAGATCAACAACATTGCTATGATGCCGCAGGGCAAGAATTTTCCTTCGTTATCTGTAAATTATCAGAAATCCAGATTAAAAGCCAGCCTGGCAGCTGTGGCCATGGAGACTCTATGGACATGTGTCCGGCACATGTGTGGCTGTAGGAATCTCCAAGAACCGCATCCGATGGGAATGCGGGGCACTCCCCTTTCTTTGGAGGAAAACCCAAGCACTCTCAGCAGTGAGAAGGCTCAGTCCAGTGAGGTTACCAAGGTGGATTTTGTGCTGCAGCTAGAAGCTTTCAAAATGGCACGCTGGCTTTGGCTAGCCCTGCCTGGCTTCATCCAGCTGCCACAGGATTTTGTCCTAAATGATTTCATCTGTTTCTGCAGCTATGGCATGCACTTTTACTTGGAAGCAAACTGCTTGCTTATTTGCTTTTAATTATTTATGGTAATGAAATAGCACCCATATCTCAAAATTTTCCACAAAAATGAATACTCTTGTAGTTCATCTGTGGCCATGAAAGAAAACACAGTTCCCCACTGTTGCTTATAGTGTTTATTTGTTTTTAACTTCAAAACACAGGTGATTTTCTCAAAACAAACAGAGTAATGGGGGAAATGAAGGCGGGTTCTCTTTGTAACTTTCCCAAGAAACACATCTGGAAAAGCATACTGTTGCAAAACAACTGCATTTTAGCACACCCAGACAGTGAGAGTCCAAAAAGTCATAAATAGCAGTGAGGTTAGCCACCACTGTTGTTGGGTATTTTTCTTTTTTTTTCCCCTTGTTTAACTTGCACATGGCACTAAATGAACCCACAGTTTCCATGATTAATACAGAGATATTTTTGCAGAAGTCTCTGAGTATGCAGTTAATTGACAAGATGGGGAATTATGAAGATATACCTCCTCACTTTGATTCTGTAAAATAAACTTTTGGGATAATTGGATATTATAACATCTGGTAGTTTTGCTACCGGTTTAAACCTACAATGTAGCTATTTAAATCACTATCCTTGATTGCTACTTAGTTATGTTTACCTAAAAGTCATTTTTTTTACCCATAGGCAGGTACAAAAACTTTCCTTAGAAGCAGCAGTGAAGAGTTGGATTGTATTTTGTAAATAGCTCTGATGCCACACTTCATCAGTACTCTTAAAACCTTAGCGTCATTTCTGGTTTCATTGCCTGTACAACATCTCTAGCTTCACCTCAATGGGCAGGTAGAAAAACAACCAATTTGGAGACAGATCAGTAAAATTAAAGGCCAGCTTCCCTGACTCTGAACGCTACAGCCAGGCCCTGCTCACCGGGAAGGTGGAAATAGTTCTGCAGACCCACGAGGGAAAGTATGAAGCCACTGTTTGGACAACAGTGCCTAGAAAATGCCAAGATCCACAGTTCCTAGCACTGGCACGGACACACCCAGAGTCAGGCACAGAGGATCAGACACACATCCATGGGCGCACAGGGCCTGGGACCCCCACGGTGGGCATGCCTGGGTGCCCCAGGGGGAGCACAGGGCTTTGCCTACCAGCTGGCAGCCGTTGGAGCGGCAGCAGCCCCCCAGCATCCCAGCAGAGCCCATCTCCTGCAGCCTGGGCTGTGCAGCACCCCAGAGCTAAAACAATCCTCTATGGCTGGGACTGCTGAACAGCAAGAAACGTATTTGTAAATGTAATCTCCTGATTAATAACAGTTGGATAGGAACATATTAGTTATTTTTGCTAGCTAGTGCCTGCCCTTCACAAGCCAGTCTTCCTTTTCCTGCATGCGTTTGAAAATCAAATGTTTCTGGCACTGGGCGTGCTGCCCACATTGTAATGTGCTTTGTAGCGTTTTGTACCTACATAGAAGGAAAATATCACTTTACTGCCTGATTTGCTTGAGTAGTACAGTCATCAGTGCTATAGCAAGAAACAGATGGACTGGGAGTTAGGAAATCACTCAAGCACTGATCTGAAGAGGGTCTTCCTGAACACCAAGTGGGTGCATGTGTTAAGTGGCTGCAAAACTTACAGTCTATCGCATTCAATGTCAGGGTTATTAGATGATGTATCAAGAATACCAAAATATTCTCCCCTGTTTGCTGGAGGTGGGGTGTTGGTTGGACTTCCCACCCCGGAATCAGGGCTTGCTGCAGGGTGCATTTCTCCTGCATACTTCTTTTCTTTCTGAGAGGGCTCTTGTTGTTTTTGCTTGAGGTTTTTGAAACGTTTGAGTTTCACAGGGTCCTTAACTTCTTTGGCACAATGGAACAAGACGAAAATATCCCTCCGAAATTTGGAGCTCATTCCAAAGTAGATAATGGGATTGTAGAAGCTGGCAGACTTAGCAAACAAACTGGCAAGGATGCTGGTGAGGTTGGGCACTGCGTGACCATAGGCAGACCATATAGAGATGACAGCATATGGTGACCATGCAATAATGAAGGCTGTACAAATGACAATAGAAACCTAAAAGACAGAAGAAGAATAGTCTTAAATCTATTCTGGAAGACTGCAAGAGGGAAGCAATACACTGGAAATAGTATCTTTTGGACACTTGTCAGGAAGGGAAACATTCAGACTGTGTGGAGGGTATGGCTCACAGGAGATCGCAGGCAAGCAAAAGGTTGGCTTTGATGGAGCCAGGCAGGCTCTGTCACCAGAAATGACAGAGAAATGAAATGCAACTGATTGATTGGTTTTGTTCTCTTCTGTTCTAGTTGAGACCAATTTTTTGAAAGACAGATTTAATTGTGAGAAATACTACCTAACACGAAACCCAAACTCACCCTGGTGACATCCCGCTCCATTCTCCTCTGTCTGTCTGTGGGATCGCCCAGTCCTGTCAAGGCATGGCTTAGCTTGACAGTATTGATGATTGACACATATGAGAAGACCATGACTGTGACAGGTAGGAAAAAGCAGCAGATAAAAATGGAGATAATGTAGGACTTGTAGATTGTAGAAAAGTTGGCTTTTGCCCAGTCTATCTCACATGTCCCATACATGCGATCTGGAAAGCAAAAATAAGTTGGTGAGCATTTTTAGAACATTCATCTGTTTTTGAGCAATTAAATTATCAGTTCAAATTCTGTATTTTTCTGCTTTTAAGCGCTAAGGAATGAATTGATCTTTCTGATTTAATGAGCCATGACATAATATTCTGCATAAACAATTCTTCAAGACCAGCTAGACTGTAACAAGTATTAATGTGTATTATCATTCTGTCCAGTTTAGATTTTTGGTGTAAATCCATAATGCACAAGCTGCTGTTTCAGGATAGGAAATTGTGAAACTTTATTAGAAATGGTAATCATTTATCATAATCATTAATCATATCAGGTTTGATATTCTTGAGTGTTATTTACTCTTGTTTGTCATAATCTTCTACACAGTAACTTCCTAAGATGAGCAAGTAACAGCATTACAAGCAATTGTAAAGAGACAATATGTCAAATGTAAGAAGTCACTACTTACATAGCAAAGTAGGAAATAAAAATACTGAGGTTTTTTTTTTTTAATAGAAACAAAAAGGCAATTAAATTTTTACTGTAGCAAAAGCCATGAAAACAAATTGATACAGCTAATGATATAAAGATTATGGGAAGATGACATGTATAAATACTTAGAAAGATATGAACCTTTTGCTAAATGGGAAGCCTACAGTTCTGCAACTACAGAGGAGCTGCAGGCTCTTAAAAATGCAGTCAGACAGATTGCAGGATCTGCCGCTAGTGGGATTTACAAAGGACACTAGCTGATCAGGTACTTAGGGAAAGGCAGTGGGAATAAGGTGCAGTCTCTGCTTAAACAATTTCATGAATGATTTATTTAGCCCTTCTGATGTGTTTGCAAATGTGTTCTGACAGAAACTGAAGTTTTCTCAACACTAGGGTTTTTCTATCGATTGTGAATTGTTGATTTTTCTTTTTAAGTGGAAAACCCTGGGTTTTTTTCTGACAGCTGTGGCAGCAAATTGAATTATAAATAAATGAAGCATGAACCAAAATTGTCTAAGTCAAGTATTAACAAGTCCTGGAGATATAATACAGGTGAAGCCTACATGATTTAGCAACAGATCTCTCCCTGACATCCAGTGATAATTCTGAAGAAAAAAAAAAAATCCTTTAATTCCTCAGATGTGATAGGAGATTTAGACAGGATGAATTAAAGGACCAAAAGATTAAAATCTCCTTTATGATTCTCATCAAAAAGAGCTTGGTATTTTTATCATCAAAAGCTCTACGTGTTGAATGTGAATATGCTTTCTGAACGTGTTCAGTAATAGAAATAGATTTTTGCCTCCTTTACCTTTTCCATCAGTACCTCAAAATTCAAAAGGATAACCATAAAATCTGTTTAATTCCAGGTTTCTGGTTTGGGAAAGCAGCCTCCAGGTGACATGAAAAAAAAAATCCTGCAGATTTTCTGTGACTCAGAATTCAGAGCTGTGTTTCCTCCTCTGCAGGGACACCGGTAAGTGGCATTTCCAAAAATTTGCAGGGTCCTGGGAACCCCAACAGCTGCTGTGTAGAGATGAGAGGTCCAAGGTAGCCAGGATTGATCCTCACTAGGGAAAATTCCTCCTAGAAATGGTCTAGAAGACCACTGTCAGAGAATTTAATCCAAAGTACAAACAGGATCCATGGGGGCACTTTGATGCCCTGCCAAGGCAGTTGTGCCCAAGAAGTCCCTGGCTCCAGTTTAAGGCCAAAAAGGGACATTAAAATTCCTTCTACAAGTAAAGAACTAACAAGAGTAATGTAAAAAGAAAACACAGATCACCAGAAGATACACAGAAAATTACACAGTCCAAAACCCACAAGTTTATGACATATCCAGAGTGTAAAAATACGACATAAAATTACAACAGTCTAATAAACAGTTTGATTTTGTCTCAAACAAAAGATCTATTGAGCCTAATATGCTAGTAACATTTGTGGTTTGGGAAGGATATGAGGTGTAACAGTCATAGAAATGGATGCTTTTCTCACACCCATACTTCAAGAGTCCAGAGATACCTCAAAGCTTATGTATTGACTAAGTAGGAGGATATATTCCCATAGCTGCTTTAATAAGTCATTGTAGATTTCATGACTTCTCAAAGGATGCCTACAGGATCCAGGCAGATAACTGCTGGACAATTTCAGTCACAGGTTTCCATTTGTTAGGCCTCCTGTGTCATTGCAATTTTTTTCTAGAGATCTCTTTTGCTGAATTTTTAGAGACTTAATTTGAGACAACTTCTCCAACTTTTCCACATGAAGAAATTTTCCTGTGTGGGAATATCCCTTACCATTGAATTACCACAGTGTTCACTATTCAAAATTTTTCCTTTTTTTTTCCCCCCTTCTTTTTTTGCTATGGCTTTATCTTGCACCCTAATCACACTTCTTGGGCTGACAAACTTTCTGACAACTTTTTCTTCTGCTGCTATGTTAGTTTTCATATTTTCAACAAACTGTTTCACCAGATCTTTCTGGCTTGTCTTATTACAGTTTCAAGTTTAACTTGCTGGAACTTGTGTTCTTTTCTAGCTTGCTAATCTTGACAGTTTTTGAAGGCTGTCTTGATAGTTTTCTTTATCTCATTGCTTAACCATGCCAAATATCTCCAGCCCCTCTTTTATTCAGAGGTAACATGCACTTGGTCCAAGTCTTTGCTGTGGTATCTTCAAAAAAAAAAATCTCTTTATAGCTGATCCCAAAGCAGGGAACACTGCATGTGTGTTGTGCATGATGGATGATTTTCTCAGTTCCACTGATAATCGGTCTGGTGCCAAATAAGTAGAAGTGGAGGATACCTGTTACCTGTATAACTGCCCCAGCCAAGTAATGGAGCTGCTGACCAGAAGAAAGCTGCTGTCCAAATGAGAACCAGAGCCACCGTCATACTGCTGTTGCTGATGCAGTGACCTGCAATGGCATGGTTTGGTCAGAAAATAATAGCTAGAAAGGCAAACTTATCTCTGAAATCTAAATGCACTCCTATACCAACAGCTAATAAGGAAAACACAGCTATTTGAAAAAATATTAAGATAAAAAATGCATATTCATAAGAAAAGCTTAAAAATGGAAAGCATCAGTCAGGCTTGTGTTCAGGACCACTTGTGACCAGTGGAAATGAATGGCTTTTAAGCAGGAGACAATATGTTTGTTGAGCACTGCAGAATTAGCAAGTTCTACCTTAGACTGATGTTTTGCAATTTTGTAAAAAAGCAGGAAACAGTTGTATGTGCAGTTTTACATGGAAGCAAATAAAGTAAGTCTAAACTGAGAGGATTTTCTTATTCACTTCAAGGTTTTCCCTGTTAAAAAGGAGAAAATACATTAGGTGCTCAAATTACATTATCCACTTAATACAAATTATTTAATCTGTCCTGCTCTTGCCATGCATTGTGGTTATTTCTTTGTTTACATGGGAAATATTTATGCATCTGCTAATTTCTGTTCCTTAACGTTTTTGTAAAGTTATATGGGGTACTTGCTCAGATTTCCTTGAGAGGCAAACATAAAGTATGCATACCCTCAGATGAACAGATGTGATACAGATTTGCAAACGAGAAATGTGGGTTTTAAAAATGACTTCATAATATATATGAATATAAGATGTATATCACAGCCAAATTCTAGCAGTTCCAACAGCAGTTTTTGTTGAAAATTAATTTCAACAAGTCTATCATGACAACAAACTGCAGAAGAACTTCCTGGGGAAAAAAGACCTCCCTGCAGAAGCTCTTTTCACAGCTAATACTACTGATGCTATTAGAGAGAAAATCTCATATGACCCAGTGTATTTATGCATGCTTTACCCGTGGACATTAGTACATTCCTGCCTGAAAGATGGTCCAAGACAGTCATAACAAAGGCATGAAAACTGATAAAACATTGTCTATGGATGGGTGAAAGGAAGACTAGGGAGAATTTATGGAAGGTGTAGGTATGAAGAATGGACATGACATAAGGCTCCCAGTGAAAAAGTTTTCAGCAGGCAGGAGGTCCAGGATGAAGGATAAGGAAAAGTTTCTACTAATCCTGTGAAATGAAGGGTGTGGGGTGAGTGCAGTTTGGGCAGAGTCAGGTCAGGGTCAGTTCTGGCGATGGTGGGTACGATTTTTATCTCCTGTGGTGTGAAACTGTCCAGTGAGGCCAGAAAGGTGTGTGGGGGTGGGAGGCTGCACACTGCTACAAAAGCTGGAGGGAGGATGTGCAGACTGACTGTTCCCAGTGCCATCTAAAGCAGCCCGAGATGCCTGCTGTGCCCAAACGCTGGAAAAACACCCTGAAGAGTGAAAATGTTTGAGCACAGGGCAGCCTTCCGAACCCAGGATCTTTTCAATGACTGGGAACTTCCCAAACATCATCTTGTAGTAGACAAAATTCATTGCTTACAGTGAGATGCAGACAATGATGCATGCATCCCTTAGGAGTCATTTCAGTTGCATTTTGAAAAACACAGAGGGTCAGCAGGACCTGTCGTATCTTTGGCAGAAGGGGGAATTTAACCCATGGTGACCAAAGTGTACTAGCAATAATTTAGCTCTTATTGGGGTTAACCCTGAAGGGTTCTATGCAAACGTGTTTGTAACATGAATGCGTTGTGTTCTGGTTTCCAGTACATCTAATTTCTATTTGATATAGCCTGTGACTTAAAGAAATATGGATTTGCACCAGGTTCAATGAAGGCAGACCTGGACCTGCCTTTATTCCTTACCTCTCTCAGGATGGCAGCCTTTGATGTAGCGAGTCACACTGATTACTGTAAGGGTATTAATGCTGGCCAAGCCAAAGAGAAGCGTCAGGAAGCCATCAACCTGAAAAACAAAGCAGTGCAGGACATTCTCTTGCTGGAGAGAGCCGAAGGGGAAAAGAACCACAGGGGTCACTCCTGTCATTTTTGTGTTAATGCTCTTGAAAGTTTTTCCAGAAACCCAATGAGCAGGGAAACCTAAAATGTCAGGTGCAGTTATTTTCTATAGGATCAGCGAGCAAGTAAATGTTCCAAAATTATTAAGTGCACTGTCACGTACATAGAACAAACAAGCAAACACACCCTTGCATCTATGCTTCCCCGAAATGGCTTGCCCAATGAAGGAGAAAAGAAGAAAAGCCCTGAACAGGCAAAAATGCCCTGGGTGCTTCTGCCCTGCTTAGGCAGGACAAACATACAAACCGAATGCAAGAAATTCAGGCCAAAGAGGGAGGAAGGGAGGAGGTAAAGGGCTTGGCTGAGTGAGAAAAGCTTTTTAAAAAGTCAAATAAAACCATCCAAAGCTAAATCATTCCAACAGATTGAGTCTCGATGCAGGTGCTGCTGATTGCCCGCTATGTAGTAAGCCTGGATCCCAGCTCTGGCTGAGGCAGGCAGAGCCACTCGGTGTCCCTGTCCCAGCCATGTATGCACAGGGCAGCTACAACTCTGCTGGCTTCACGTATGGACAGAGGAAGGAGATTGCTGCAGACTGCAGTGGGGATGGATGTAGCCCTCTGCTAGGGAGCACTGTATGACTGGGAAATGATCCAGATAAAATGCTGAAGGCAGTCCTTCTTTTGAAATCTTGCAGCGATACACCAAACCAGACGGAGCAGAGGAGCTCTTGGAGGTGCCAGTTTTGCACCAAGTGAAGCAGGAACTTTAAGCAAGTGTCTCTGGACTGCAACTTGGCATTCAAGTGGTGAAACTATTGGCGGAAGGCACATCATTATTCTACAGGAACAAACTCTGCCTTTGTGTGAATGGGCACAACTCCCGTGGAATTCAGTTTATCCCACTGTTGAATCTGGGGCTTTAATCCAGGCTTAAAGCTGAGACCATGGCATGTTGTATAAATTAAATTGGGTGAAGGGTTAGGAGAGGGCTGCTTCATTTCTTTCACTGGTGTTTTTTCTTGCTATCAGTGCCCTTATACTGACTCTAGACTTCTTAATGCCAGTTTTTACATGCCCACCACATTTTAAATGCATGCAAGACTTGCTGCTACAACAATGTACATCCTCCTGTGCTCCACTTACAGTCAGTTCATGCATGGTGTATACATGCAAACATGTTTACAGCAGAAAACAGGCTTCCTTCGATGTCTCAGCTACTTGCTAGAAGCTGCACTTGGCTGAATTTGCCCCCCTGTGTGCTGTGGAGATTGATGAAATACCTGGATATGCAAATGTGCTCTGCATTTCATTAGCCCCATTGATGCCACCAGCGGCCACTACTCCACTTGCTCTAACAATGCTTCATAAATGCAGACAACACTGCGGCCAAGGACTACAGAGAAACCAGGCTGCACAAGCATAAGCAATTCCATTAGTTATTAGACTAGAAAGGAAGCAGTATTTCAGCAATGATGCAAAGAAAGACTAAAGAGCTATGAGATTGAATACTGAAGTAGTAGGACAAGCTTCTTAGCATTCGCCCGTTAGCCCTCCTATACTGGAATCGATTGAGTTTTTCTGAAACAAATTAGTGTATGTTTTATCACCTGCAGATGTGAGCATTATTCTTCCACCCCACCTTCCCTGATGCCAGAACAAAGAGAGACAATTATACTACGTGATCAGTTCAAATAGCCCTTGAGCACACTTACAAGGGAGGAAAATGGGTCTGAAAATACACTCTTGATCTTTACCACTTAAGATGATACTGTCCTGTTGAGAAAGAACAAGACAAAATATTTGATTTGGAGTAGTGCTTTGCTGAAAAAGAAAAATGCAGTTTTACCTAAATAGGACCTAAATAGTTCATAGAACCGAGCCATCATCAGTGCCATGTGACATTTTTACGCTGTTCCATAACGCCGTTTCAGCACATCTAAATGCTGTTGCTTCTGCCAGTGTGCAGGCTCTCATCAGAGACTTGACCAGGGCCATAGAAGTGGCTAAAGTGACAGCAGCCTCCTGGGGTGGCTTTGCTAACTGCCCCCTGGCTAGCCATGGGCTGGACGGTTTTGGGGCCAGGTGACACGGTGACATGCCAAGGAGGAGAGGGAGCTCTGGGGATAACAGAAGTGCTAGGATGAAATGAATAAAGGAGGTAAATGAGGTGGCTCTCAAGCTGCAGAACAGCCCCTACAGAGGCTACAGCATCTAGAACATTATGACACAAGAGCGCATCCAACAGGGTTAGGGCTGCTCTGGGACTAGGATCCTCACACCAGCATTGTCCCTGCCAAACTTCTGTTGACAATGAGGTAGCTCGTGAGCCTAGCGATGCCTGCACCATTTCCCAGCAGGTCTATCGATTCTGCAATACCTTTGTATTGGTGTCACTTGGACATACATCTTCAGAAGAAAAAAAAAAGGGGCTCTGACTCTAGCTGTAGCCAACCTACTTCAAGGATGTGCCTCCTGGATATGGAAGAAAGATCTCTGCTACTTTTTTGACTCCTGAACAGACAACACTGGCTGTAGGAAACAACCAAAGTAATTGCTTGGAACCCAGAATAGTTAGCAACATAAAAACTGCTTTAGCATTGTCCCAATTTCTATAGGCAGATCTATTAATGTACATAACAAAAATATATTCTCAGTTTTCAGCATCTTTAAAGATATATGGAATGACAGCCAGCGAAATACTAGAATAGTCAGTAACATTTAATTACTTTGGAAGACGGATGCTCTTCCGTTCCCTGGTTCTGGTTTTCCTTGTCTTTTATCCTACCCCCAGCCAGCTCTTTCCTTCCACACTCATAATATTTCCTCTATTTTTGTGTAATGCAATTTTGTCCTTCTTGTTATTAATTATAATCCAATAGCAGCAGTGTTAATAGGCAATAGTGAACTCAGCCATAAACACGAAGTTGACTGTGTGGTAATTTTAATCCACCAGTTTTCCTTTTTACCCTTTAAGAAAAAGGAGCAGATTAGCAGTTTTAAAAGCTTTTCTCTCAGTGCTGTATCAATATTACTGTCTTGCCTATATAGCTACTCATAGAACTTGCTCATTATTTTTATGCTGCCTGGAAGCTACGACACAACTGAAGAAAAGGCTGGGGGTTTTTTTTCTGCTTTATACTAGTACCCGATTTTAAATCTCACTAATGTTCTTGGTGTACTATTTACAACCCACAATACATAAAGCTCCCAATGCATGCAAATTTATTTCTTAAGCTTTGCTTCATCACAGGGACAGGCAGGAATCCCCGGTGTACTATCAAATTTTTAGCTATGAGCTTGCACGTGCCCCACTTTTGCTGCCTTTAATACTTATGCGTCCCTACTGAATTCATAAGGTTTGTCTTAATTTAAAGCAGATAGGGTAAAATATAACCTATTGTTCTTTTTATTGGATTAATCAAGGTTTAATGGCACAAAAGCATATTGCCAAAATAGCTGTTACATTTCAGTTTAGGCTGAAAGATTGATCTCACCAGCCAGAAAGGCTGCATCACTCCCTCCTCTGGCCAACTGGTGAATCTGTTGCAATTTCCTGAAGTCTATTTGTTTACCAATGGCCTGAAGCACAATGGCCTGTCTTCTATTAAATATGAGACAATGAATATGTAAAGAAAAAGATAAACTTTTAACAGAGATTATTTTTCCATTGCATATACTTAAAGCCATCACAATAAGCTCTCTTAAAATACTTTTTCAATACAGATCAGATTATTCCAAGATCATAATATAAATAGATAATGACAATAAACCTCCTTCAACCTCAAGAAACAAAAAAACCACCTAAATCAATCTTTAAGAAGTACATTAGGAAAAACAAATGTAGGTACCTTTGAAAAGAGTATGTTTTAAATTTTAACAAGTTCTTAAAGTTTGTAATAAGTGAGAAAATACTGTTGTCTAATGACAACATAGTTCTCCCATCCCTCCAATAGATCAATAATGTGTCAACCGCACTATAGTAACTCTTCTGTAAAAAAAAAAAACACCAAACGATTAAGGTTCATGATCAAAATCAGTCTCCACAGGAGACTACTTAAAACTCCTAATGCACAGTCTTCCTAAAGCACTCAGACTGTTTTTTTTTTAAGATTTACTAGAATATAAGGTGCAAAAGAGACTTGTCATCAACGTCTTCTGCTCGTGTGACACTGCCCTGCTCTGGTTGCATTTCGCCTTTTTAAATGCCTCAGCAGGCTGCAAGGGTAGCACTTTTAGAGGTGATTGCATTAACCCAAGCCTTTATAGGTCTCTGACACAAACAGCACTTCATTTACTAATAAACAATGAGAATTGATGTGCTACAGGATTAGATAGTTTAAACCATTAAGTGAGAGCATCAGACACTAAGTATTTTGCATTTACCAAGGGATTAAACTTCCCTGTTGATGGCATTTATTTTAAAGATAAGAAAAATATGAATGCTATATTTAGGCTATCCAATTATGTGTACAGATATGTAATTATACAACAGTATTGTGTAGTTAAATGTACATTTAGTGCCAGCTATTGACATATGCAACTGTTTACGAGGGTGGATAGTGATAGGACAAGGGGGAATGGTTTTAAATTAAGACAGGGGAGGTTTAGGTTAGAGATTACGAGAAAGTTTTTCACCCAAAGGGTGGTGGCACACTGGAACAGGTTGCCCAGGGAGGTCGTGGATGCCCCATCCCTGAAGGTATTCAAGGCCAGGCTGGATGTGGCTCTGAGCAGCCTGGTCTAGTGGTTGGTGGCCCTGCATATGGCGGGGGGGTTGAAACTAGATGGTCACTATGGTCCTTTTCAACCCAGGCAATTCTACGATTCTATGATATGCAGGTCAGGTTTTGGCTTTAGTAACATTAGGGAATCCAGAACGAACCTACTTGTTTGCTTGTAGCTGCTTTAGGTTTATATACTGGGTTAATCTAATGAGATTCAGTGTGTACCTACTTTGAGCTGACATTTAGCTATTAGAGTTGTAGCCCTCTCAGGTCACAATTTATACTCCTAGTATTATATGCCCCTATCAACGAGCACAGTTGTGAGCGCAACAACCCCACCAAGTGCACATCATTTAACAAATAGAAATTTATTTCAGAATTTCCTTACACAGCCTCATCACACTATAATCTTTCTTCAAGTGTGCCATCTTCACATGCCGGGGAGCACCTGCTTTCTAGCTCTGGGTTGATGTTGAGGGACCTGTTGTGGGCAGGTTTGATGTCTTTCCCATCCACCCATGAAGAATGAATGGGGAGGAAGCAACAAAGCATGTAGCTCATACCAGCCAATGATCCAGATAGAGTAGAAAGATTCCCATCTTCAGGTCAGATGCTGTATTGCTGTTGTCTTTCTGTGAGTTTTTACTGTGCAGGGAAATTAAGAAGCACTAGATGGGAAACTCTATCATTGCCCTCTGGAAACATCTGTGCTGCACTAAAACTCTTCCCAGTGGACCTGAGATAAAACTTCTCTCGACATCAGTGAAGTTTATTCAGAGCCTACTTGTTTATTGCTAATTAATATAAACAAACAAATACACAGAGAGATAAAAGAAGAAAACAACCTCCTGAGCCATCCATCTCATCTTTACATTTTCACAGAAAGCAAGGCTTGTCTTTGTGGCCCGTGGTTATCCTACCCCAATAACTGAGATTCATTAATATCAGATTAAAGTCGTACTTTTATTCTCAAAGTAAAGAAGTACTATCTTTGCTTTTTCAGAATATCACAGTAACTGTTTCTGCAGGCTTATGCATGTCTCAAGGGAAGCAGAGGTCCCACAGCCTGTTCACGGGCTCTGCCAGGACAACCCAGAAATTACAAGTGACCCTCCACGTTCTTCAAAGTACAATCGTCTGTGCTGTTTCCCAGAAGAATGAATCTGCTTACGCAGACACCATCAGGTTAATACAAGGTCATCTCTGATTGTTGGCTGAAAGCCTACCAGTGAACTGCTGCTGCTGCTCATAAAGGCACAAGGCAGGGCAGGTTGGTGATGGCACCAGCTCAGCCACTCAGTGGCCAAGACAAGAACATGCTACATCCCTGAAAGCCTTAAAAAGCTGCATGGCTGCTGGGAGATCTTTTATGTTGATACTCTTGGCTCCTCTGGGTCCTCTACCAAAATAGCCAGAGAAACAGAAGATAACTGATTTATGACAAGAAGATGCTTACAGACCTCAAATGGGTACGGGCTTGTAAGGGTCTTCACAACGGTGTATGATAAGCTGGACCTGACAGCTCCTAACAGGAGAGTCGCATGAATTGCCAAGGAGTCCTAATAGCCCAGGGAGAGCATGGAAGATAGTGTAAAAGATACAGGTTATTCTTGGTCTGAAAGAGCTATCTGGAAAGCCACCAGGTGCAATGTCATCTCTTCTGCGGGGAAATTCTGGATGTCATGTCATGTACAGCCCACTGAAGTGACTATCATCTTGTCATTGATTCGGTCAGCACAACACCAGGCTCAGGACGTGAACATGAATTGCTTCCTACACACTAGCTGTGTGCTGACTTAATGGAATATATATTTATGAAATAGAAGATGAGTAAATGTGAGGTAGCACTATTTAAGATACTCACAGTATCAGAGTGATTTTTAACTTTCATATGAAATTTTTCTTAAAAATTAGTCATAGGATGTGGCACACAGGGAGGAACCAGCAGAACACATATTGTTTAGCCCCATGGTGAGATGATCTTGAACGATGAAGGTAAGTGATGGAGAGCATTTTTTTGAAAGAAGACATTTAATCTCCTAGAAACACATCAGCACAGAAAAATGAGGAAGGCTACCATTTTCCACATAAGGAAACAAGAGAAGGATGTTTCAAAGCCCTCTGAGAGGAAAAGCTAGTGCAGGAATGAAAATTTAGGCTTTGGAAATTCCTGGTTCTGTAGGAGCACCATGAAACAATGAATGCCCTCTCCAGGCAGCAGCGTGTGGTTTGATGCAGTGCTTGGGTGGCAGGGGAGAGGCTACGTCAGACTTGTTAAACAAGGAAACAGATAGTTTGAGCCTTCACAATTTTTCAAGTACCAAATATATAACTTCCTTAATTTGCCACTATTGGCTGCAGAACTAAGAATTGACAGGGAAATGAGGGAGAATTCATGGCTAATGAAAACTGGCGTAACTTCCCCGCAGTCACATTAGTTACACTGAAGTGATCTTCTATGTTGCTAATGATTCTGTTTGTGCAAAGGCACAGTTTTTCCCCCCTTCCCTGCAGATGAAGTGTTTTTCTCATTAAAATTCAGCTCACAGATGTCTACACAAGTTGCTTTTACCTCCTTGACTGCAATATGCACACTCTTCAGATTATACCAAGGTGGACCAGAAATAAAGACATAAGGAAGACTAATATCCCTGCAACTTTTTCTTTCCCAGTATCCAAATCTCAGTTATTCAAGGAAACAAGAATGAGGATACATTCTAGTATTAATATTTGAGATACTAAAATTGCTCAGGAAAACATATCTGGGAGAGGAAGATTTGTGTAGCACAGCACAGGCAAAGTAAAGGGCAATATTTTTTTTTCATTTGCTTTATAGATCAGTTTTCACATCCTACCTTTCACAGTGAATCAGTGTGTTAAGAATACAGAGCTAATGTTACACAGCTTTTCTTCAGCACCTTTAACACCTGTTTTATCTGTTAATGCTCTTAGTGCCAGTTCCATTATTTGACTTCGGGTTATTTTCATCTTACTGAAATGTCAGGAATGATAAACTATATATAAGTAAAATCCCAGCAGTAACCGTAGTGCTGTGCTAGGACAGTCAATAACTATTTTTCACTCCCTTTTTACATTTGGTTTAATTTATTTTAACATCTTATAGGTAGATAGCTGAGCATTTTTCAGTGAAGCAGACATCAGACCACATTCCTGGACTATTACACTTCGAGGAAAAAAAAAAAAATCATTTTTCTTCCATCCCAGCCTCAATTGTAGATCTAGGTGCTTGGACACTGGGATATACAGAGATATTGCAAGACTTTTCACACCAAGCAATGACCACTGGTGGACACGAGGTGTGTCTGCACAGACTGTTCCCCACAGGGAGAAAGAGGAGGAAAAATGTGGAAGCACAGTCACTCCAGTGCTCTCAGATGTAGACAAAGACAGGATCAGCAACCATCATCATCACATCTCCCTGTAGCCAGCTGGGAGGGAGGGTGAGTGGGAGCAAATCTTTATCCACCTTGAGGGATGTTGCTAGGGGTAAAGATGAACAGCTTGTGGATTTGTCTGGGTTTTAGGAGTGAGAGCTCTGTGGTGAGCAGGGTACTCACATGGATGGCTGCTGGGGAGAATGAGAGGCAGGGGTGGGGGTGAGCCATATATGCAAAGGATCCCATGGAGTGAGTTGAAACTAGAATGATTTTGTGAAGGAAAAAAATGAACGGATGATGGAGCAACACAAATGGGTGGTTGTGCTGGAAGAAGTTTGACATACAGACGCTGGGGTGCACCCATGCTGCCTGCTGTTTTCTTCAGTAATCTCCCAAGTACTGGGAAGGTAGGAGAAAGGAAGCCTGTGAGGTTTTATTTTGGTCCTTTCCACCTGACATTGCTTTTATTACCTGGCCGTGCCGGCTGGTGAGCTACCACTGGTCAGTCATCTCACCCAGAACGTGAGGGAATACCATACCACATACGGTAATATATAAACATTGTCTTGGCATTTACAAACGCATAAAATCACAGACTGAGTGGACAGAGTCAATAGTCTAGCTAAGTCAACAGTTGGTTCGTTTTAGCAGTTATATTAAATGGACAGAAATCAATGTCCTTCAAATCCATTCTATTTATAAAAGAACATAAATGCCTTTAGGGTTTTTTTGATTTATCAGACAATTTACCAAACATTTTGTTAAAAGAAGAAGGTATTAATCTTCTGTTTCCCCCTCAGACAAGATTTAGCAATATTTTACAATCTGGGTATATGGAAAGAGATAAATGCATGTCCTGAGAAAGCAAATGCCATCAATAAAATATAAAATAATTTATTCAAGATTATAAGTCCTCCCCTCAAAACTTCTGAAAAGAGCCTGTGTATGTTCATCTTCATTGATCTCCAAATTTCCTACTGTTGCAATTTCCCTTTTGGCGTTTCAGATCTCCACCTCTAATTTTTACAAAAGATGGACATTATTACTTCTCAGAAATGTCATACTAGACCTCTAAACATTTAATAACACCAAAAATGCTGGATTTTTCAAGGGTCAGCAAGAGGCAGTGACTGGAAGCTGACTCTGCGAGAGGGAGCATGGACCACCATGCCCAGCTCTGCAGGGCTGCAGCCCTGGTCGCTTGCCTGGCACAATGGCAGTTGTGGCTCCGATCTTGGCTCCAAGAGTGGATGTGGCAAAAGCTAGTGGGCAAACAAGGATCCTGAAGTACCCAACAGAACAAGGTGAGGGGCATATTCACCTCCCTCTTGATTTTCAGTGCCCTATTCCAGGCCACAAAAAATTGGAATTGCTTGGTACTCCTGGGCACATCCTTCCCTTAACTGTGTAAAGCCTTTCAAAAATTAAGCGGTGTCACTGTGAAAAGCAGGGGGATTGCTGATGCATTCTCCCTTTTCCCCCATGGAGGCTCTGGGAGAGCTAGATTCACTTTTCTCCATCCATGGGTGCTCAGATCCACATCCCATGTCTGGGAACATAAGCCCTAAAACTATTCATTATATGTGGAGGCTTCGCTGTCCTTAGAGCAAACAAATACCGAGGCCAGAGACAAGAAGAGAAACTCCCTACAGGAGTGGTCAGGACACCAAGAGGAGGAGGGGAACTGTCCTTGTCCATCAGCAATGTTGTTAAAGCAGAGCTATTGCCCAGCCGGCTTTTCTTAGAGATCCCCATTTATCCGGGATTTCAGCTGGCAACACCACCAGTTACATGACATTTCCATGGGTCGCGTACTCCTCAATGGGCACACACGGAGTCTGGCACTTCTAGATAATTGTGGGCTTCCTGGCCACACCGTGCCCTTTCGGGATGCACATATGCCACAGGTGTGGTGCTGTCAGGCAAGCTGTGCAGAAATGAATTAGGGATAACAGAGTAAACAGCAGAAGAGGGTGAAGGCAGGTCCTTGGTGGGACAGTGAGGGCAGGCTGCAGGGACAGAGGTGCTGGGGGATGAATCTTGTTGGGCAAGTCTACCGTGGTCCTCACTAATACCTCAAAGCTGAACAATTATTGGGTTTTTTTTTGGTTCCTCCTGAGGCTGTTTCTGTGCAGAGCCGGATCTGCTGGGGATGCTCTGGCACCATCTGGCCAGCCAGATGGACCGGGGACACCTAGACTGACAGTGAGGTGAGTGCTTCTGTGATAATAGCATCTGTCAGTGCACCGGTGGCAGTGTGTATGTCTGTGACGGTACCATGGCCTGGAGATAACTACGTTGTGCTCTGTTGTGCAAAACCGAGATAGATCTTATATGTAAGAAACAGTCAGAAATAAGGAACTTTTCTAAAGAAGCCTATGGCAACAGAGTAAGCACATGATAAGAGCAGTCAATACAAGATAAAGATACAAGAAAAACTTTCTGTTGGGTGACTAACAGGGTTTAGAAGAGACTGTGGTGTTTACCTGCAGAGAATTAACATTCCTCTACTTCCTACATGTAAGAACATTTGCACGCAACGTTTTTACAAGTTGCAGTGCCACTTCCAATTCAGCAGAACATATGAATAAAAAACATATGGGAAGGACAAAAATATATCCTGAGGTAGCTTTTCACTAGAAATATGGTCAGTGGAGGAACAGATGGCTCTTGGTCACAGACTTGTATTCCCTGATCCTTTACTATATGGATGAGTTTGCTTACTGATAGCATTACCAGGGGCAAAACCCCAAATGTGCTAGAGACTGACTGTCCTCCCTCTGCCCAGGAGAGGGTTAAGACACAGTGGTAAAGCAGGGAAGAAATAAACAAGTGAAAGCAGAATCTGAAAGGCACCCTTGGCAAACTGCATCTGTACATAGCACACCGTGGGGGCAGCTTCTGGGTACAGACCTACCATGCAACCTCATTCCTGAGAGGAGAGCTCTGTTAGACCTCCAAAAGGAAAAATCATGTTTGGGATGGGGAAGGGTAGTGGTATTTCTTCCATACAGAGGAGGAGAACCTGAGCACACATTTCTGTCCTGTCCTGTTCAGTAGGTACACAATGAGACGGTCCTTTTAGCTGGAGATGCACCTCTTGTTACAGGGAATTTTCACAGACTAGCATGCTTTGAAAGAGAAGCAGTATCTGTCTGTTTTCTCCCCGCTCCTTCTAACTGGGGCAGCCAAGTATGGTGAAGCTTAATTTTGAAAAATACTACCTGAGGGCACAGAAGGAGGCCCAAGACAGAGGAAAGGATTAGGTGGATTAAGTGAGGTGAGCTCGTGAAATTTGTTCATAAACAGAAATGACAGGCTAGCTTGGGAAAAGAAAGTTTCCCTAAGCATACCTGACAGCAGAAGCTGACTGATCAAATGAAACGAACAATGACAGAAAGCCAAGTAAGGCCGTCCTCTGCACCGAGTCAGGGAAAACACACGGGCTGTGCCGAGGAAATGAGGTTCGTGTGTGCAACAGTCCGAATGGCCATCCCAGCTACTAGCAGAGGAGTGGTGAGGGGAGCAAGACACTGACTTTGGAGAGCTGGAACAGAAAGTATGGGCTTTGCCTTCCTGGCACCGAGCTCCTCACTCCTCACATTCCAGATGTGAGACCCAATTCTGCTTGGACTACAAATATATCACATTTTATAAATATCAAAAAACAAGCAACCGAAACCCCACTGCTGTTTAACATTGTACATTTTTAGAATGACCTTTGTGCTGACTGTCCACGTGTGCACAGAAGCGTTCACATCTTTTTTATGCACAGAAGCTTCCCCCTATTTCTGCACAATATTCCTCCTAAAAATGGCCACGCTACTTCCCTAAGTTACTTTTCCATCACTGACTTCTGTTTTGTCAAGCTTAATAATCAAGATGATGGATGCTAGGCTTAAAACGTGTTTCCCAACACTGAACAAAATCTTCACGGAAACAGGAATCCTATCTGTTGTTGAACATTTCCTGATTTTCACCCAACAAGTCGCAACCAGCTCAAACACTCAACAAGTCACAACCAATTAAAACTATTCATTCAGAGTAGAAATTGATTTTTCCAGCTTACCCTGAGTTTTTAGTTAGTATTAATACAGTATCAGTTCCTATTTGAAATGATAAATGTTAACTGTTAGAGCCTACAGAGGATTACCAAAGCAGAAAGTTTAATATTTTGCATATCAAAATGCATATCAAAATGTTTAGAAAAGCTAATGAATTATTGAAGTAGTACAGCAAGATTAAGCACATCTCCATCACATTAAGTTCAAGGACACCTCCATCCCAGTCTTTTTACCTTTGAAAAAAAGCCAGATCATCATAAGGAGACTCTAAATACCTCCAAGTCAGCCAAAGGGGNAAATAAGGAACTTTTCTAAAGAAGCCTATGGCAACAGAGTAAGCACATGATAAGAGCAGTCAATACAAGATAAAGATACAAGAAAAACTTTCTGTTGGGTGACTAACAGGGTTTAGAAGAGACTGTGGTGTTTACCTGCAGAGAATTAACATTCCTCTACTTCCTACATGTAAGAACATTTGCACGCAACGTTTTTACAAGTTGCAGTGCCACTTCCAATTCAGCAGAACATATGAATAAAAAACATATGGGAAGGACAAAAATATATCCTGAGGTAGCTTTTCACTAGAAATATGGTCAGTGGAGGAACAGATGGCTCTTGGTCACAGACTTGTATTCCCTGATCCTTTACTATATGGATGAGTTTGCTTACTGATAGCATTACCAGAGGCAAAACCCCAAATGTGCTGGAGACTGACTGTCCTCCCTCTGTCCAGGAGAGGGTTAAGGCACAGTGGTAAAGCAGGGAAGAAATAAACAAGTGAAAGCAGAATCTGAAAGGCACCCTTGGCAAACTGCATCTGTACATAGCACACCGTGGGGGCAGCTTCTGGGTACAGACCTACCATGCAACCTCATTCCTGAGAGGAGAGCTCTGTTAGACCTCCAAAAGGAAAAATCATGTTTGGGATGGGGAAGGGTAGTGGTATTTCTTCCATACAGAGGAGGAGAACCTGAGCACACATTTCTGTCCTGTCCTGTTCAGTAGGTACACAATGAGACGGTCCTTTTAGCTGGAGATGCACCTCTTGTTACAGGGAATTTTCACAGACTAGCATGCTTTGAAAGAGAAGCAGTATCTGTCTGTTTTCTCCCCGCTCCTTCTAACTGGGGCAGCCAAGTATGGTGAAGCTTAATTTTGAAAAATACTACCTGAGGGCACAGAAGGAGGCCCAAGACAGAGGAAAGGATTAGGTGGATTAAGTGAGGTGAGCTCGTGAAATTTGTTCATAAACAGAAATGACAGGCCAGCTTGGGAAAAGAAAGTTTCCCTAAGCATACCTGACAGCAGAAGCTGACTGATCAAATGAAACGAACAACGACAGAAAGCCAAATAAGGCCGTCCTCTGCACCGAGTCAGGGAAAACACACGGGCTGTGCCGAGGAAATGAGGTTCGTGTGTGCAACAGTCCGAATGGCCATCCCAGCTACTAGCAGAGGAGCTTGAGTGTGGTGAGGGGAGCAAGACACTGACTTTGGAGAGCTGGAACAGAAAGTATGGGCTTTGCCTTCCTGGCACCGAGCTCCTCACTCCTCACATTCCAGATGTGAGACCCAATTCTGCTTGGACTACAAATATATCACATTTTATAAATATCAAAAAACAAGCAACCGAAACCCCACTGCTGTTTAACATTGTACATTTTTAGAATGACCTTTGTGCTGACTGTCCACGTGTGCACAGAAGCGTTCACATCTTTTTTATGCACAGAAGCTTCCCCCTATTTCTGCACAATATTCCTCCTAAAAATGGCCACGCTACTTCCCTAAGTTACTTTTCCATCACTGACTTCTGTTTTGTCAAGCTTAATAATCAAGATGATGGATGCTAGGCTTAAAACGTGTTTCCCAACACTGAACAAAATCTTCACGGAAACAGGAATCCTATCTGTTGTTGAACATTTCCTGATTTTCACCCAACAAGTCGCAACCAGCTCAAACACTCAACAAGTCACAACCAATTAAAACTATTCATTCAGAGTAGAAATTGATTTTTCCAGCTTACCCTGAGTTTTTAGTTAGTATTAATACAGTATCAGTTCCTATTTGAAATGATAATGGAGGATTACCAAAGCAGAAAGTTTAATATTTTGCATATCAAAATGCATATCAAAATGTTTAGAAAAGCTAATGCATTATTGAAGTAGTACAGCAAGATTAAGCACATCTCCATCACATTAAGTTCAAGGACACCTCCATCCCAGTTTTTTTACCTTTGAAAAAAAGCCAGATCATCANAGAGGATTACCAAAGCAGAAAGTTTAATATTTTGCATATCAAAATGCATATCAAAATGTTTAGAAAAGCTAATGAATTATTGAAGTAGTACAGCAAGATTAAGCACATCTCCATCACATTAAGTTCAAGGACACCTCCATCCCAGTTTTTTTACCTTTGAAAAAAAGCCAGATCATCATAAGGAGACTCTAAATACCTCCAAGTCAGCCAAAGGGGGACTCCCAGGCAGAGGCGTTGTGGAAGAAAGGTGTAAGGCTGCTGACAGAAGATTCCCACACAAATCAAGAGGTGCAAACACAGTCTGCCGTGTTGATTCCTGTATGGGCTGATTTTACAGCCCCAAAAAGGAGCCATAGCACAGATGAGGACCTAAATTACACAAAAAATGGCAGGTGCTTCTCAGCCTCTGGAATCGGTTGGATGGGGGTCATTTAAAGTTACCTCTTCCAACCAGCTGGGTTGTAGATGTTATAATCTGTTTTATGCCATAGATCTCGGTTCAGGATTTCACACTGAATGGCTTACCCTGTCTTACATAGGAAGTCTGCAGCAAAGCTGGAACTGAACCTGGAGATGCAGTTTTGACCTTTCCTTTCTTAATCATAGCTCCAACCCTCCTTGAAACACAGGGCAAAATGTGTGTCTGTTTAATTCTGAGTGTGGGTATGAATTTTACAATTTGCAGATATGGCTGTGTTTGTCTGATGATGTTAAAGAGGTGTCCTGGAAGTTTCTCCTCAATAGACCTCAGACTGGAATTGTAGGTGTTCTCATTAGAGAATTAGTGGGGTTTTGCTGAGGAAATAATTGGCTTCATTTTGATAAATCCTTTTCTGCCAAATAGCTATAGACATACATTTTGAGCAAGAAAAACTTTTTTTTTTTTTACCTCAAGCTGCAGCTATCAGGTTAATCAGAGTCTTCTGTGGGAAGTCTTTCGCTCTGGGTAAACTAAGCTTTTGTGTTGAAGGGGAGGTGACACGAGCTGTAAAAATGCTTTCATCTATGTTATACAGGAGTTCAACCTCCTCTTACAAAAAAACCAACCAATCATCAAAACCACCAAAAGAAAAAAGCCACCAAGAAAAGAGGATTATTTCTCTCTCCCTCTTTTCTTCATCATGATCTTGCTTATACCTTGCCATAGGCAATCTTGTCATTTTCAGATTTTTTATTCCCTCATGAAACAGATGCTCACACTAAGTATAATCCTTCTCACAGATGTTACCGAAAGCACCAGGGAGCCAGGCTTGTGCCTGTCTATCCATGGGATGTATCTATGTTCTGTCTATGCAGGTGTGTTTCAGCATGAGCAATAATAAAATTTTCCAAGTTCTCCAACAAAAAGTTGCCTCCAAGTTCAGGGATGACTGTGCCATAAAGTCAAGTCACTCATCCTACCACAAGTCCCAAACCAACAGTGAATTTATGGTGGGACTGAAGAGTAACAACTGATTTAGTACAAGTAGTTGCACTCTAAAATACATGGGAATACCCAAGTACTGTGTGGAGGCTTTGCTCTACGTGCCTTGGCAAGTAGGAGTCTACATTGCTTTAAGTCAAATGTTAAAGTGCCAACAACCACCTTGACTTCAGGGGAGCTGAAGACAAGCACAGCCTACGCCTTAGCTTTCCGACATAGATATGACATGAAGTCAAAAAACCAAACTAGTAGAAACTATAGTGAATATCTTAGAGTTAGAAAAAAAATAGCTGAAAATTGGTCAAAACCTGATCAAATACACAGATAAGGGTGTAACAAAAGAGAATACTGTCCTTTTGGAGGGTCAGTCGGTATTTCTTTTCACTCTTGTGGCCCTGCCTGGGTATTTATATACAGCATTTGCACAGAAATAGCTGCACTCATTTTGCTTAATTAAGTGTAATCCAGTCTTACCTGGCAGGTCCATATTGATGTGATAATGAATCCATCATCTCTGAAGACATTGAAGATTTCAATGATCCCCCGCGAATATCCAAACACAGAGATACTAGCATCTGACACGGCCAAGTTAAACGTGAGGTAGTCAGTGGGCTGCAGAAGATGTCTTTGTTTATACAGGACAAAAATCACAATGCTGTTTCCAAACCAAGACAGCCAACCTGGAAAAAAAATTAAATCCATGAAATCAAAAAAGAAAACAAAGCAAGAAGTAGTTCAGTGTGTAAATGTGGGATGACTCTTCTGAAATTACCCTTTTGTTCCCCTAGAAACAAATTAAACCAGCTTACCCATTGGAAAACCTATGCATGAAGCCTTTTAAAGTAGCTGGGTACTTTTCAGAAGCAGGAACAAGTTAATAACTCCAGCAATAAAACAGAACAAACGCAAAGAGCTGCTGCTGCCTCTATCAGAGACCCATCATTTAAAAGCCTGGAGAAGTTTTTCTCCCCTAAGTGGGCAGATGAAACTCATGAAACGTAACTCATCGAGAAAAAAGGAAAGAGGAAAGATTGGTAGAATGGAGCAGAGACTACAAAAAATCTGCCGAAATCTGCAGCTGTTTATGTACATTGTACGTAATAATGGATAAGGGGAGTTCACGCACATAGCCTGAGAGCTGCTTTACCAGTCCTCCCCGGAGAAGTGCTGCCTTTTCCAGCTAATACGATTAAGTTTCTTCTTAGAACAGGGTAGGATCTCCTTGCAGTAAAGCCTGTCCCAGAAGGAAATATTTTTCAGTAACACACCTGTTAATCTATATGAAGACAACATTTAGAGCAGGCCTTCCAGAAGCTTTGAAGTCTCTTTTTATTTACTTTTAAAGAAAGCTGTGTCCTCTCTTACTCTCCAGGCACAGAGATGCCTGACTTGCATGTGTCTAGTTCCATGAGGGAGACAACTGTAAATCTGCTGAAAGTCAGCCTCTCTCAGCTGAAGAGACCTCGAGTTCCCAAATGTGAGTGGCTGTTGACCCACCCATCAGTGCAAGACCTTGGCAGTTTGCAACCCACATTGTGGAATGATGTAGATTTGCAGAAAGTAATTACTTCTAACAAAATGTTTACTTTACTCATAAGCGTCAGGCTCACTGTTGGAAATGGGGCTCAGTCAGAGAAGGGAATGGCTCCCGAGCTCCTCTCTGTCCAGGCACAAGCAGCAGATATCCCAGAGTACAGGGATGTACCCTGACATAGCAAGAGGTGAATATGTGCGCTGAGAAGGGATGTGTCATGACAGCATTGCACAGCATTGCACAGCACCTCTGGATGTTCAAAGGAGTTCACGAGGTGAAAGACAGCTGATGGGTTGAATGTTGTAGCAAAAGGGCAGCTGCCTTCCTTCAGGAAGCGTTAACAACTGCACATTTCGGGACCCCAGAGCTTTACATTGGGCTGCTTCGGCCAGTAAGGCGGTGCCACATAGGCAGGGGCTTGGGAGGAAACTGCCTCTGAACGTCCGGGCCACCTGGGAGTTCAGCTGAAGAGAATGCCAAAGGCACTTGTTCTGCAAACAGAGGTTCTACAAACAGAGAGGTTAAGTACTTAATGCCCAGCTAGTCTGGAGTGGGAGGAGAGGAGGTTGACGGGACAGGCTCTGTACAGCACTGTGAGCTGCTTTTTCTGCAGAGCAATTTCCTTTTAATAACTTCTCTTTGCAAAACCGCCAGGCTGCTGCTGCTCTGGCTTGCTTAGCAAACTCACATGGTTTACGAAAGCGCTTTTGAACTGGGAAGAGCTGACGTGTCAGCGTATGGCATTAACCAGAAATAGTCACTGCTGCAATGATACACTGAGATACATACATATTTATATACATCTCATTACAAGGAGATCAATAATAACAAATACATCTTATTCTGGCCACTAGGTGACAATGTTTCTTAACCAAGTCTCATTCCCAATGCCTGCATGCACTTTAACTCAGGAATTGTTTCTGGCTTTTTGTTTGAACCTAGGAGTTATAAATAGGCACAGTGGGGCAGAGGAGGATGCTTTGGGAATGCATCGGGATCGTTGGCAATGCAAAGATGGTAGTTGTGTTGTTTGTGTATGTCAGCTCTACCTTCTGTAAGGCAAGAGAGTTTTCAAGGCAGTAGGTATGGAAATATTTTCCCTGTCAATATGAAGACATAGTGCTAAAATGGCAGAGACAAAATAAAACGGCACCTCCTTTGTAAATAGCAGCATTTTGTTAATATGGTGTAAGGGATACGAGGGCTACCCTAAAACCATCATACACATGTACTTCCTGGGAATGCACAGACTAGATTCCCCCTAGCCTGGAGGGTAAGGGAGTTTTCAGTTAAAGGATCGTAAGGAAGAAACTGAGCAAAACGTCACGTAAAACAACAATGCACATATTTTAGATGGAGGTGACAGAGTGTTTGTGATCATTTTTTGAAACTACGTTCACACACTGAGAGTGGGGATGAGGGAAATAAAGTTGCAGAGGGAGTACAATTCTGCAGGTCGGCACAATCCTTGTAACCAAAGCAGGTGGACAACCTACACTGGCGTATCCAGTCCCTAAAAGGTCTGCTCTGTCCGGGTGGTAGGGCGTATTAACACTGTGATAAGAAACCTGGAGGAAATCAATTCTCAGTAAACCATGGAGTAACAAAAACAGTGGACACATACAAATACGATCAACCAGAGCAGTTGCCAAACAAACAACCCCGAAACAAAAAAACCTCCAACCAAAAGAACACCTCAAAGCAAACCACCTCCTTCCTCCTCGCAAAGCCTGACAGCACAACAGGAAAAAAGGTTGAAAATTAACGGCGGAGGAAGCACAGCAATAGCTCTGGCACTCTCAGTGAGGGCAGGGCAGGGATCTCCTCCGTTGCTCTGCAGGCACTATGTGCCTCAGGGTAGATCACAGGCAGATCAAGAGCTCAGAAAGGAATGGCTGAACTTCAAAGTGCTATAAGGTGCTGGTGTCACCAGGCAGCATCTCAATAAAACAGAGGACAGAAAAGAAACA
>VZTO01021927.1:0-18525 GCA_013400615.1 Syrrhaptes paradoxus | reverse complement strand
TATATGGGAAAAAAACCCAACCCAAACCTAAAATCCAATCCGAGCATCCTAAGGAATTCCTTTTAAGAAAGGACAGGTTCCAACTGAGATAAAAACGTGTTTGAGAGAGGAAAAAAATAGCACACAGGAAGAAACTGAATACATTTCCGCCCAATATAAGGTTCAGAGAGGAGTCACCACCTTTCCCCCATAAGCTGTAATGCTGTCTGATATGGGCTGTTCATCAGCGAGTGATGCTGGCCCTTCTGAAGGGGCAACATACACAGATAACACAATTACTGAAGTTCATTAACACAGGGCAGGACAGAGCAGCTGCTGTGAGACTGGCAGTATCAGAGCAGAACAGCTTAACTGAGTGTTGATAA
The DNA here is from genome assembly GCA_013400615.1 of Syrrhaptes paradoxus. Taxonomy (NCBI): domain Eukaryota; kingdom Metazoa; phylum Chordata; class Aves; order Pterocliformes; family Pteroclidae; genus Syrrhaptes; species Syrrhaptes paradoxus. The sequence goes on along the minus strand of VZTO01021927.1, from coordinate 18,160 downwards.
ATTCTAAATATTGAACAGCTAGGGAGTCACCTTTGCCCCCAGACACTCACAGAAAGTACTTGGTACTACATTTGCAAACATTGGGAGGTAGAAGGAATAGGATGGACAGCAGTACTAAAATGTTGTATTGTCCTTACATAACTCAGTAGTAATCCTTCCCCTGGAATAATACCCCCTAATAGAGCATTTTAATCCACAGGTATCAAAAGTGCTCCAGCAGGATGCTGGTGCTGTTATCCGTGATTTCTGGGGGAGGCCCAGGAAGGCTTACAACCCAGCTGGCGGTAGTCAGGAACCGAAACCCTATCGACAAGGTCCTGTATCAGCATGCTGTCCACCAGCCGATGCACAGAAAGTGCTGAAAAAGTAGACAGCAAGAGTGATTAAGGATACTGAAAATCTCTCTGCTGGAAGTGACTGAGAAGAGTGAGATAGTTTAACTTCAGGAATAGCTTAGAGGGAACATCACAATTTTACAAAGTTTCTGCCAAATCACTCAAGTTTTAGCATCCAGACGTGCTCTCTTTTTCTCTCATGTACCTGAGATGGTTTTTGAACAAGCAATAAACACCCGAGGCTGCGTGCAATTTCATTGCTAACGTTCAATTTATGTTTTGCAGAGTTAATTTGGTACAAGGGAACTGATAGCTCCGAGCTGGCCATCCACATTTCCATAGATGACTGCATCTACACCCAGCTACGACAGGTTATCATGTTTTGTACTTAGATTTGTTCTTATTAGACATTGTTGCATGACCTTTATTTCTAGAATCTGACAAGCATGAATTAGAACAATGGGTGTTACAGCTCACCCATCTGCAGGTTAAAATATACAGAGAGTCTCAAGCGGAAGAGTTCAAGAAATCAGAGCAAAAGATGAAGGTTCAGTGCCACAAGACAAGCTACACTTTGCCCTCAGCAAATAACTTATGTCTAGGACAGAAATTGGATTGAGCATCTAGATACAGAGCAGACATGAATGAAGTCAAGTCCTGATTCAACGTCCTATACAAAAGCATAAATGTCTGTCCGAAGAGGTTTGCTGTAAAAGATATTCAGACTAGAAAACTTGATTTAACACAGTGATAAAATCTAGAGGATTTGCAAAGCTGTCAGTAATTCTTACAACTGTGAAGTGACCCTGCACTGTTTTTAGTCTTCGCTGCTAATTATACATACACAATATCCTATCCAGGGCATGTTGCCAGTTTTGTCAGGAAGGAAGAGAGTCATCGTGTTTTAGACTTGACAAAGCGTGGAGAAATTATTTGCTCAATAAATGAAATCATTTTGTGGATTAATGTTTTGTGAATAGCTTGTTTCCTTTCCTACCTTCTCAGATTTATCTGTCAAACAGTGTCCCAAAATAACACTCATTCTGTCACTTGTCAAAGAACAGTTTGCTGTCACCATTCGGAAATGTGTGCCATTTAAAGGCATGTTTGGGTCTGTTACAGTTTTCTGACAGGACTAGCAATGCTCTCAGCACACCTTTGTGATCTGAGCACTCACAAAAAGTCAGAATTTGTTCTCTAATAAATATTCTCTCATACTGACATAAAATTTCCTTTCATGGCAAACATTCTTTCTAACTGTCCCAGTTAATTGTGAAACGAGGGAAAATGAGCACAGAATAGATTGTGTATAAAACAGAAAAGCACAATTTACTTAAGAATTCCAACTAATAATTATGGAGAAAAAAAAATTCTTCCCCCCAGGTCTAGGTTGACTTAGCAGCTGTGGACAGTACCTTTAAATTGCACCTGATTATTTAGACTATAAAAGGATTTCCCACAGTACTATACCACTTAGAGCAAAGGCAAAAAGGGGTCAGATATAACGCTAGTGACCGAAGCTCCCCTGTCTGTCAAAGACAGTTCTGAGCTCATGGAAGGGAAGGATGGAAACAGAGCACTGCCGTCAGAAAGGGGATGCTGACGCAGCTGACCTACGGGAGGATAACACAGTGTCAGCTACCGCCTGCAGCTAGTCCCTCTAAGCGTGCTGTGATGGCTCAGCACTATGGGATTGGCATTGCATTTTCTCCTCACTTTGCTTGTCCCCTTGCAGAAACGTTAGGAAGCAGAATGATGGCATGGCAGGGGGGTTGGAACTAGATGATCTTTAAGGTCCCTTCCAAGCCAAACCATTCGATGACTCTGTGGTGACTCGGATGCCAAGCAGCAGTGTCGTGATCTCCAAATCCATCAGCATTTGCAAAATGCACTCTTTAATGCTGGTTGGCTTGTGACATTAGTGTGCCGTAGCTATTCCAGCACAGGCTGGGAGCTCCGGTCTCCATACAGCATTCTGAGAACCCCTCTATCTGTATGTGAGAGCCTGGCTGGTGTATGATATATGACACCTACATCAGTGTCCTGTCTATCTCATATGACATCCATGCTACCTGTGACACAAGAATTTCCAAAAGGGGACACGCAAAGAGGCCTCATCTCAGGAAAAGGTGTTAGATCATGGTTCTTGGATATTGATGTCCTCTGTCAAGATCTGTGACTGTGAAAAGACTTGGCCAAAGACAGTTGGGTTTTTTGGACTTCATCCTGTGAAGGTGAAGAGATTCAGAGGAACCCCATCTTCTGGGTGAGTGCTAACACCAATCACACACATCCCTTTGGTGTCTGAAATGTACGTCAGAATTTGCAGAAAGCTTCACTGGCATGTTAGATTCCAAAGAGAAGAAAATTTGTAGCAGTTATGGAAGAGTAATCACTGAAACTGTTTTCCAAGGCATCAAAAAAAGGAAAGTGTGAAATATGAACATCTCTGGGACTTTGTGTAAGGAAATACTCACAGACTCCTGCAATTGCAGATTGTCTTTCCAGACCCCTAAAGAAACACAGATACGGGAAGGCAGCACACGGACTGGCCCTTGTCCTCTGCTGCAGAAGGGCAAGAGGGTGTCTGCGTAACAGAGTGCTTTGTTCTGCCACATCACCGCTCCTCAGACAAAGTTATTTGTGCACATACAACTAATAGCTGTCATTTGTTATGGTTGGTGTTTGCAGAAGGGTGGGAATAGACCTTTGAGGAGCAAAAGACATGGGGACTTTTCTGATTTATGTATCATTAGCAGATTTTTTTTCAAAAGTTCCTATTGCAAAAAGGTATACCTATCTCTATCACATTTTAAACAGATCCACATCATACTTGACTTGGAGTAATGCTATTACTGGTTAAATATACCCTGCAAGAAAGGCAACTTGAGTTTTGAATCTGGAGGTAAGCTTCAAGAATAGCAGTTGTGACATGCCAAGCACTTGTAAGCTTGGCAGAAGAATCTGGAGCAATCAAAACCCAACAAGACATACAACCTAAAAGCTCAGGCCCCTGGGTACTTTACAAAGTATTTACTAGAAGATGTGGAGTCACAATTAGGAAGCAGCAGAGGAAAACACCTCGATTGATTGATTGATTGATTCATGGAAGAATTTTGAACTACCAGTGTGATGCAGAGGCAACACTAGGAGTGATCAGCAGTGCTGGGGAAGTGTAAATATTAATGTGAATGGCAATGGCAAGACTTTGCTTGTGTGCTATATTCAGCCATGGCTATAAGTAAAAAAAAAGAAAATGAGTCCAGGTTGGAAAAGACAGCATAAAAGGCTGAAAAGGCTGCTAGGGTGATATGCTGGGCTGACAGGTGAAAGGATATTATGGCAGGAGAGAAATAAATAATAATAACAACAAACCCCAGAATCAACCAACCAAAAAAAAACCAAACCCAAGTCCTCACTCACTTAATATAGGAATACAAAGGTTGACCACAGGGTATTTTTTTTTTTTTTAATTTTCTACTTGGAAAGGAAGCAAAATCAGGAACAGGCTGTCAGTTGGAAGAGTGGTAGCAATACCAAAAAAACCTCTAGCTAGTTACATGAGGGAGCATGATAGCTTCGTAAAAGAGATTACGTATTGTCACAGCAGGGAACTGGCCTTGCTGACCTAAGATGTTCTTTGTAGTCTTAAGTGCAACTGATTAATTCATTAGCTGATGGTGCAGCCATTTCCCAGCCATTCGTGAAGGGATACGCAGATGTGAACAGATTGGGGATAAATTGGAACAACTCTGATTTATCTTACAGCCACTCTTCTAATTAAGTCTCCTAAGACAGAAGCCAGACTTTTTTTTTACTGGAATCTCTGTTTTTATTCTAAATGCAATTTTTTTCCTCTCTAGTTCGTACAGGTACAAAAAGAAAGTCTCATGTAAATATATTAAAACCTTCAACATTTTACATGGTAACTTCTACAGACCTTCTCAAGCATAAGGTGAGGGCTAGTAAGCTACTTGCTATATGTGATAAGCTTAGAAAACGAAAAAAATCTGTTTAGATTAACCACTTAAAACCAGAAATATTTTTGTATATGCTGTTTAGAAGAACAGATTTAATGAAAGGTACGTTTTCTTGTCTTTTCCTGTGAGGTTTTTTGGTTGAAAATTTTTCTTACCTAGGAAAGCTCCATTTGAAATTTCATAAAGTTCCCTTATATCCTGCCCCAAATAGGCAATATTTAAACAAACAAAACAAAATTGCACTGGGATCAAAGAGACTTCATACTGGATGCCATTTTCAAATCCTTATTATACACTTACAATAGCTGTCTTGCAGCAGCACCAAAATAAACACAGGGTATTGTATTGTGGCTGCTAACACTGGATCAGTTTCTAGTACTTAAAGCTTTCATAGATCCTGTTTGAAGAAGGTTTTTTTCTATGTGCGTCAAATGTTCAAAGCAAGAGAAGTACAAATAGTTAAAAGAAGTTTTAAACTACAGAACCGTCTTTTCTGTCTCTGCAGGAGGCACTTGTAGGATGCCAACTGACCGACAGCAGTCAAAACTCAGGATAACACAGAACATTAATTCAGTGCTACTGAGACATGGTATGTCACAGAAGCATCACGTTCCTCTGATAAAGTACCTTTTTATCTTCCCACATACTAAGTTTAGTGAGCATTAGTTAAAAGTTTACAAGCTCAACTATTTTTTTTCTCGAGATTTCGGCATTGATTATTAACCTCTTTTCAACAAAAGCAAGCTGCACCTCTTTGATCTTGTAATAGCTGAAGAAAAAAAAGTTGCATTTTCTAACATCCATTAGGGACGAAATCCAAATGACTCACTTTCAACTTTACACCAAACTCTACTTAGGAGCTTCCTCTCACTTCCAAACCGAGTACATACCTAAAGCCAGTAGGTAGAAACCTATGATAGTCTCTCCTTGCTCTGTTACAGCTGCCTCTCTGCTCAGAAAACTGATGTTGTTGTTCCTCCAGGGTGCTTGTGGAGAAGACGAGACAGACATCTTCAGCGGACCTTATCACCCAGAAATTGCCCTTTCCCCAGTACGTCCCGGTGAAATAAATGGTTCCAGCCTTCTCCTTCGTTTCTGCTCCCTGTGGTCGAGGGAGCTCTACAATGAGACTAATGATCTAAAGAAGGAAATCTCAAGGGACAGGAGCTTTGCAGCCTTCTGACCTCTACTTCTTCACTAATCCTGTCTATTAATACAGCCTGTGAATCTGCGACCAGCCCAAGACAGCAGATTTTTTCGTATCCGTATTATTGCTACCTGCAGAAAGCTTTAAGGAAGAGCACATATCTGCCAAAAAGACAAATTCCTTTAAAATAGGGTGATACCACATAACCTACAGGCTCACAGGCACACCCACAAACACAGCGCATACTGATGGGTAGATAAAAACAGCAGGACTTTTGTCGTTTTGTCTTAACTGGAGACCAGCTGAGTTTCAGTTGAAAATAAATTGAGGAAAAATCTCACAGAAATGAAAAAAAAAAGGCTCAGTAAAAAATAACAGGGAGGTGTCACGACCTGAGAGTGTGGCTTTAACATAGGAGAAGAAATCAGCCATGAAGATACTTTACAAGCAAGACGGTTGCTAAACTAAAAAAGAAGGGATTTTTCTTTTTCTAACCAGTACTGTAAATTATCTTAAGTCCTTTGAATTGTATTTTTATGCTACGAAGCGCCTGCCAAGTACAGCTGGATTGTCCCACACTGTTGAAGAATGAGATGTCAACTTGAGAAGACACGTTACGTGTGACTTAAGCGAGTCAGTTTGGAGTGGTTTTAGTCTTTACTGAAGTATCAATGATTGTATTTCAGATATAGCTGCTCTTACTACTCAGGCTGTAGTCACAATTTTCAAATTTGAGTCTGAATTAATTCAACTGGAGCAGCAAAGTTTTCCTGGCCCGCGACACACTCTTACTACACGGAACCCCCCGTGTCCCTCAGTGCCCCGACCGGCTCATCCCTTCCCACCCCAGGCAGCCCATCAGCCCCGTGGTGGCACCCGGCCGAAGGAACCCAGGCACCTCGCTGGGAACCTCTCCTGCCCATGGGCTGCTTTTGTCTCTCCCCAGGTGGACTAATTCCTCTTGTCAAGCTTTCCCTGTGTTTGTTATGACAGCCTCACGGTGAGAGAGGAGAATAAAGGCAATATGTGACCAGAATAAAAGGGGAGAGCAATCATTAACAATGAGAAAGGAGAAATAGCCACATCGTGGTGAAAGATGGGAAGCCTTTCACCTTCCTGGTAATGGTGAGGACAGTGACCCACACACTGGCTTCACTGAAGTCCCTTGCAAGGGTGCTAGGCTTGACTTGTCCCCAGCCCTCTTGCTCTTAGAGGTCACTGGAGTGCTGCTCTCTCTATCTCCAACTTCAAGTCTGCAGCATGGGTCCAGCAGCTCCTGCAGGTCCCATTTAAGCAGCCCAGGGGTCTGACTTTCCCAGCTGCTAGCCACAGCCCACCCTCCTGATGACTTTTTTTTAGAAACCTTTTCCTCAGGCTGTGGAAAGACAGCTGGAGTTTAGCCCTGACAAACCTCCTAAGGCACGCTGCTTAGCAAGATTGTGACAGAGCGACCTGGGACTTACCAGCTCAGTGATTACGCTGTTCCATAAAACTGGCCCTAGCAATGCTCTCAGGGCCAAAGTCCTTCATTGCTGTGCTCCCGCAACAGTCCCAGTTTGCCCCCAGTATTCCCACCACCACCAGCCCCAGAGCATCGCTTGACCATACAGCAATCCCTCCCAAGGCTGTCCAACTGCCCAGCACATGCAGCCTTTCCTATGTGATGCTGCTGCTCGCTGAGGCTGTCATTTCAGTGTCCTGTGGTCCTCCACAAAGCCCAGGACATGCTTCAGCTTTTGCAGGGAATACGTGCACAATTGCAGCTTTTCCATGTTTAGGCATAAGCACTTTAAGTGGTAATAAAGTAACAATGATAATTATTTCCCTTTTCCTACATTAAAAGGCAAATCATACTATTTGCCCTGATATCCTGAACTTGACTTTTGCCAGCTGCAAGTTGCTTTTGGTTTCGTATAAACACTTCAGCTCCATGGACACTTCAGCTTTACATTTCAGTGAGAAATTATTCTTTAATTTCTTAAATCAAAGTGTCTTTAATTTCTTAAATTAAGGTGTCTTGCACCTTGAGATGAAAAAAAAAATAGCCTTTTAATATCAGGGACCAAAAAAAAAAATAAAATGGGGGTGAACTGTTCTTCATACTCAAGCATCCCTTTTGATGATTTTTTTTTCCCCTGGTCTTCACACCCTGACTAACACCTTGGCCTGTTTGCAGTTTCCTCCTTACTCCCTCCTGTGGCATCCTTTAATAGAGGACAGAGGCTTTGCAAGCTCCAGTGGTTTGTTCCATGTGTCCACAGGTCACCGTACTTCTGAACGAGAGGAATCACCTTCTGCAGATTATAGTCACCTCGTTTCATGTCTCTAAATGCTTTGGTGGTGATCAGCAAGGCTCGCACCAGCCCGACGGGTCAGTCCTGCTGCCAACGGCTCTCCTCGGACCTTTGGGGAAGGGACCACACGGCCGGCATGAGCAGACGGGTGTCAGCCCTGCACCCACCCTGCCACCTGAAATCTAGTGCCCTTACTGGTCCAAGGAAAAGCAGAATTTGGATTTTAAGACCATCAGTAAGCCACATTTTCAAGTCTAACAGAAGCTGAGACTTCTATGCTGTGTATGAAAAAATATAAGGAATTAATAGTTGTGGCTGCACTTGAGGATTTAATGCAGAAGGGAAATGAAGGAAGCAACCCTTCCGAAACCACCAATACCCAAGGATACCTGGTTAAAGTGGGTGATGAAGTGACTGGGTTATGACACAACAGGTTAATCAAGCCCATTGTATGGACACTCCGAACCAACCAATGGTCTCTGAGGCGACAGACAAAGCCAATTTAGAGCGGATATAGCCCAGCAGGTAGCCCCTATTTGGGCTGCTAAAATTGTGCAACAGCCTTCTAATCCCTATCCGCCTCTCTAAACGCTTTCAAAGTGACATATATACCAACACAACAAGGCAAGTATCACAGCGGCATCGCTAGCCTTGAAAGACTCAGGCTAGTTACATCAGAGTTCAGTTTACTGGCTGTTTCCAGTAAGTTGTAACAAAAAAAATAATAACAACTAAAATCAGTGCGTGACACGAAACATACATGTTTCTAACCAGCATCTCTTTTCGCTGAGGAGCACAGAGAATTAGACTCTTGCTAAGGGAATGATTTTATCAGAAAGCTCGTGTTGGTTCTCACAGTACTATTTTTGCACGATACCTGTTACACTTCCATTAAAGAAAGGGACAAAAGAGAGAGGAGGTAAAAGAGATGGGTTAAAATAAACCACAAGCAGATAGAAGTTGGTTCTGTGGAATAAAAATACAGTTTTGTCTCTGGAAGGCATAAAGTTCTGTGAAATTTTACAGAAATAAGAATCAAAGGGATTTCAAAGCAAATCCAATAGTACATTAGTAGGAACATCTCTACACAGAATTTTTTTAATAGATTATTTCAATTTCCACTTCACATTTTTCATTACAATATTCACTATAAAACGAAAAACTGTCAGTATCCAACAAGACGCCACTTAGTCTTGCAAAGAATAATCATGCAAGGATCAGTTACCCCTATGGATTTCATCCAGATAGCCAGAAAATGCATTCTGCATCCCGCCACAACAGGATTTTTCCAAAATCATACTATGCATTTCAAAGAAAAAATTCCTATAAATAGATCGGGTCAGTAATGCTTAAAACATGTCAATGGATGAACAGGAATGACTGTGCCAGCTTACCTGGATGAAAGCAGACCTGACTCTGCTCTTTTGTGGCTGAGTTTCAACAGGTGGTAACATAGTGACCTCCAAATTTATAGCAGGAAAAGCACAAGTGAAATGTTTAAATTGAAGAGTCTCATAATATGAAACATGCGTGACCATTTATATTTCAGAACGTGCCTGTCTAACCCTGGGCTGTTCCCTTGCTGTGACATTTTAGCATGAGAACAAATGCAATCTCTAGTCGAATGTCCAAACCACACTGCTCCTGTGTTAGGCTACTTGCCAAATTCAGTTAAGAAAATGATTACATCATATAATTAATATATAGTAAAATTCATGCTTCTGCCATGACTTTAATGGGGTTTAGCCTACTCTGCTTCATACTTTACTCTTATTCTCATCAATCTTGAAAGCTAATGTTTCTCTGAGGAATTGTGTTCTATAGCTTGCGACAGATCTAGAAAATTACCTGTCAGAAAAAAATGCATGGTTAGCGCTTATTACTGCAATATACAGTTTGAAATTAACAATTTCTCAGGGACCACTGTGTTTAGATTGATGAAAACAGACTGCCTTGCAGCTTCAAATAGATGCTGCTTTCATATTGAAAGATGATTCAGGAGAAGGGAAAACTGCCTTGTGCAGACTGGGTGGCTGAGGCTTTGCATTATTTAAACTCCCTGCTCTGAGCTGAACTTACCCTGAGCAGGTTAGGTGATGCTAAAGAAAACGCAAACCCTCTGGGCAGCTGCATGAGTTCATGAGAGATCGCAGGGAAGAGCGGGAAGTCCTGCTTCTGAGATAATACCAAGAGTTTCCTAAGGAAGGGAAGCAGACCACTCTCAGCAACCACTGAGAAAGTGGAAATCTGGCTGGAAGGCAGCAGCCTCTCTGCAGCACGGGGGGGGTTAAAGATTTGAGCACTTTTATTTCCAACCTGTCTTCAGGAGTTGCACTGATTTTTTTTTTTTTTTTTTTAAAAAAGTTCACGCTTTAGCAAAACTTGTCTTTTGGGCTTTAAAAGCCTTCCAGTCATCCTTGGCGAGCTCTTTACAGTAGCACATTTAGAAAATGTTCAAAACAGTGGCTGAGGTGGTGCCTGGGCATTTCTACTGCCTATGTTGCAGCAGCACTTCATTGCTCCAAAGCAGAGGGGAGCCCAGATAGAGAATAATTTTTCCTCCAAATACGGGCTTGCGTCATATCATGCCTGCAATCTCATGCAGAGTTTATGGACATTGTAAACCTTGTGAGCCACGGAAACTGTAGAGGATGCTACCAGCTACAAAGAGGATCAAAACTCCAGCTCCCGTTCACAGCCAGATGTGCTCAATACAGAGCACGCTTGCTGCTTGCTAACAGTAAATGACATTTTACCTACAAATTATTGTGAAGGAAGCGACATTAATTCCTTAGATGTTGGTTCAAGAAGGCAAAATGTACAGTTTCTTTTCTGCTTACCAAACTCTGACGTATGCTCTAAGAGGCAGCTACACCGAACGAACTCTCACTTTGAATCACATGGAGAAATCACTCTTTGCAGGAAAGGCAACAATTTAGTGTCAACTCCAGCGTTCAGCAGGGCTTTCATCAGGAGAATCTTAATGTTGCATTCTAGGGACTAAGCAAGTACTGGAAATATGGCAAATTAGAGAATTAAAAAAAAAGGGGGGGAGCATAAAGCATCTCATAATGCATTTAATTTATGGAAACAGAAAAGAAATAAAGAATACTAACATGGAGAAAAGTCATAATAATAATTCAATAAAACACACACTTCCTAGCATCTACCCTTCTCCTTGGTGTGACACTTACCCTTCCACTCTTTCTCTTGAAGTCCTCAGTTTGCTGGCTTCAGCTGGTGCGGAGAGAATGGTTACAAGGAGACATAACTTTTCCTGGGTTTTTGCTGGGAGGAATATGATGGTGGTGGCAGAGGTTTCTCCTTCTTCTTTGCCAGAAGGAACATGATGTTGAAGCTGATTATTTCTTCCTTCTCTTTCTAACGTCCACTGGGGGCTATTTTTATACATGTTCTTTCATGCTGTACACCTTGCTCTTTTTCCTTGGTCTGCAACTCCACATTGCATCTGAATGCCCTATATAAAAAGTATTTTACATATGCTGTATACTTCTTATCTATTTTCTCTGCTACATATGAGATGGTTTTGCCCTGCTCCCAGGTTTCACAGAATCACAGAATCACAGAATGTTAGGGATTGGAAGGGACCTCGAAAGATCATCTAGTCCAATCCCCCTGCCGGAGCAGGAACACCTAGATCAGATCGCACAGGAACGCATCCAGGCGGGTTTTGAATGTCTCCAGAGAAGGAGACTCCACAACCTCTCTGGGCAGCCTGTTCCAGTGCTCTGTCACCCTCACTGTAGAGAAGTTTTTTCTCATATTCAAGCATTTAACAGGTTTGCATTTAACTGTTTGCTGCTGAGCCGTTCATAGCCCTGAAGCCTTCACTGACACCGTGTGCCCTCTCTCTTACAACTCCACATCTGTACCCCTTTTCCCTGCACCCTGGGTTGCCACGGGCAAGCTCTCCACTGCCAGGCCAAGCCTATATTCTCCTACATCACACCGTTAAGACGGTGTCATAAATATTTTATTCTACACAGAATAAGTACTTGCTACTCCTGTCTGTACAAAAATTGTGGTTATATTCCACGATAATAAAAAATTAACAAGTGAAACAAATCAGGAAATAATCACCCAACAATTAAAAAAAAATAAAATATTGTCACAGCTAAGCCAGCTACAGCAAAGTTCCAAGCAGGCCAAGGCAGTTTGAATCAAACCAAACCTGATGTGCTTTAATACTGCACCGTCAGTACATAGCCTGTGGCAGACAACAGCAATAGCTGCATTTATGGGGCTACAGGTTACACAGCTCAGGCAGTAGCTGGATAGAGCCACCCTGGCCTCAGTGAAGTTTTGTTAATTCGTATAAAAACTACAGAACAAAGCAAGCCTCTTGCTTAACCCCATCTATTCTTGTCCTGTGTCAAATTGTGCACAGATTGATTCTGACCACTTTGAGTTTCTTTTTTGGCAATGCTTTTGCTTTACATGTTCAGTTCCAACATCCAAACTAGCAAACCAACACAGACTTTTATATTAATGTGTTCATACAAGACTGTGTGCAGGCACCATAAATGAGAGCAAAACGCAAGGCACCGAGCTTTCATTGCACTGCCTTTGCCATCACGCCCGAGAACAGACCATGCAAGGATTCTATCTTCATTCCTTTTATTTAATTTGTGGTTGACTTACACAAAACCTCCAGAAATTACAAGGTAGTAAGATTCATACCTTCCCATTCAAACCTCAGATATGTTGGCTTCCTAAAACTTCCATTCCAGCTGATGAGCTTTCCAGGTACTTAGCCACAATTAGAATTTAATCCCGGATTAAGAGAATACAATGCAGGAGGAGGAAATCACTGAAAACATAAATAATCTTAACCTGGTATTACGCTTCTGTCAGGTGAATCCACTTAATTGTTTCCAGGTGCCAGCTGCTTTTATAAACTATAGACCATGGACTCCTGTGAAGACTTTAATACTAGCACTCCAGCAGGTGTGGGAGCTGATAACAGAGGTGTCTCACAACAACGACCAGTCTAAGAGACTGCTATAGCAGAGGAATCCTGGGCATGCTGGGTTCTTCTGCTCTTACCTTTTCTGAACTTTCTGTAGTACTGTTATTGTTTTTCTGTGTTGGAAATCAGAAACAACGTGTCATCTCAGGATGCTGAGAAGGAAAGATGTTCCTGTGCATCCCATAGACTATCAGGAATAATAGACATTTCTGGAATACCAAGAATATCACTCCCCCAAATGAGATTAGAGCTTGGAAACAGTTACAAGTGGTCAAAGAACTCCCCACAAGCTATATAACAATATATAATCAAGTCAAAAGTATAAAGTTTTTATGGAGAACCAGATACCTCTCCTTACTTGCTACGCATTGTTTCTCACCATCAAATATTACCCTTTATTTTTCTCCTATGACAGGTTTTGATTCATACATTAAAATATCAGCAATCACAAGCCTTTATGTCCAAGTGCACAAGAAAGAGGCAAACAGAAAACTCCTTCCCATCACACGAATGAGTTTACTTTGGGATAGTACATTTCCATACATGAAAAATATATTAAAAAAAATCCAAACATTGTCCTCTTACACAATGGTAATGGTCCCTTATGGAACAAGATATATGAATACAACATTAATGTCCACGTTCTGGAAAGTTGGTGGGAACGCTATTTTTTGGACAAGCCACTTTAGTTTCTCCTCCAAACTTGGGGAAGGAATCAGGAGTGTAACTTCTGGAAAAGCAAACTAGATACTGACTGGCTGTTCGTGACTGTGGAAGGAAGTCTCTATAAATCCCAGGTACCTGGGCTACGTGGTGAAGAAGTTGAGTTTTATCACAGATATTATTTCCTCACATGAATGGTTTTAACAGAAGCATCGTTAAGCCAACAGGATACAAATGTTTTGTTCAGGGACTCTATTCTGGCTCAGAATTTTATAGCAGCCAGCTTTCTGCCCATATACTGTCTTTTATAACCAAAATTATACTCATTCGATTAGAGAGGAAATAGTTGCACATCCATGTAAGCAGTGAGATTTTACAGAAGAAGCTTTGACTCCATTAAACTTTTATTTAATGAAGACAAGACTCATGGTCATTTGCTACAAGACAGGTGACAGAAAGTGCAAAAAATGTCACAATTCCTGTATGTTTTGTAATGACAGAAAGCCCTGTCAAATGTTAGGATTTAGGCTTTCCTATCTCTGCCTAAGAATATTTTGGAAACACTATAGATATCTTATAGATTATCATATAGATGAAACCCAGCCAGTTGATGACTTCAAACCAGTGCACCTCCCAGCCATGCGTCACCCCCGGCACCTGCAACAAACAGCTCGCACCTCGCAAATTTGCAATGCAAGAGCTCCGGGTGAAAGACGGTTAAAGCATGCACTCAGCCACACACATCAGCCAAAGGAGTCTGCAGGGGATGATGAGAGCACAGAGGCGGATGTCTGTGCCTGTTGGGGCACTTCAGCCCGTATCTGTCCCTGTCACCACCACCTGCCCCACTTTTGCCAGCAGGGAAAGGCTGATTCTCCTTATAGTCTCTTCTGTAAGGATTTCACGGAGCCAAAATGCTCATTTATTTTCTTTCCCATCCAAAACCCAGGACTTGTACAAAACCAGAGGTAGATTCTGTCACTTCATTTTATTTTTTTTTTTTGAAGCTGACTGTTTTTCAGCATCATTTCCTAAAGAAAAAGCATGCATGCCATCACTCTGTCATCCTGCCCGCCCTGGCAAGTTTGAAGCTACGTGCCGGTCTCAACCACCTGCAAGAAAACAAGTAGTTTCAGACATATAGGTTGCAAAAGGTTTCAGGAAAAGCTTTCCCAGCCTTTAGTAATGCCAACCAAGAGCTACTAACATGCTTCCTAACCTCTTCCGTTAAAAGGACACTATGGAAGGGTGATGGTGGTATCTGTGTCCTTCATCACACGGGTCAGATCAACGCTTTTACAGAGGACAGGGACACCACCACCTCAGCAATCCTCGAGATACCACGGTGGTACAGGGAGAGGCTGTAGATGCCAGCCTTTCTCATGGCACACACTGGTGCAAGACATACCTGAAGATAAAAGTATTCCTAATTTATTATTTTTTTAAACTTTCAAGCATTTACATTTCGAAGTTGATCTACTTATCAAAAGTAGATTTACACTGCAACCTCAAATCCAAAGGCTGACAGGGATTTCTCACGTTACTCTGCCAGAGCCCTGTTTAGGATGGGTGAGAGGTATCGGTAGCTTCTGCTGAACTACCTCACAGAGCTACAAGCAGCTTTTCCATGTGACTGAGTGCCTCATTTAGCATTCCTACAAGAGAAAAAGACTCAGCACAGCACAAGCTTTACAGAAGGGAAAACATCATCTCTTCTTTCCCTGGAAAGCTTTAAAACACCAGTACTGTTTGCAGGGATTCTGCTCTGACAGTCCTTCAAGGAAAGGATGGAAGCGGACGACTTATCAGAGAAGAAACAGGAGCAACCAACGCCAGCAGGGATTTCAGACCAGCTTCCCCGATAAATACAGCCTCTCTGATCTTGCAAATGAATGGCAAAGTTCTTCAGCACTTCAAAAGCAGCACTATCGGCTTTTCAGGGCTGTTTGCTTGCTGTATAAGTAAACAGGCGGCTTGTTTGGGCAAGCGCACACGCTGCCAAGTGAGGTCAGAAGAGGTGAGGAGTTACTCACATCAGAACTGTGCAGCCTGACAGCCCAGCTGAGGAGGCAGGCGCTGCACCGCGACGCCCGCTTTCACTCATCATCCTTCAACCAGCTCAGCCAGGGCTGCGCCTACCGAGGGGAAAACAGAGACCGTCACTGTTCGCAGACACACAAAAAGCGAGCTTTCAAAACGCTGCAAGCCAATCCTTGGGTCACTTTCCCAATGCAAACTGGAAAAATAAAGCCTAAAATGTGAACAGCACTTTTCACCGTGAGGGTGCCAAGGCTT
The DNA here is from genome assembly GCA_013400615.1 of Syrrhaptes paradoxus. Taxonomy (NCBI): domain Eukaryota; kingdom Metazoa; phylum Chordata; class Aves; order Pterocliformes; family Pteroclidae; genus Syrrhaptes; species Syrrhaptes paradoxus. Next base: position 2,456 of record VZTO01021927.1, on the reverse strand, counting down.
TCCACAAAGGACATTTTATTTGCCCAGGCAAACCCAACAGATGCCTGCCGAGGATCCCTGTCTCGGTCACACATCAGCTGAGTATCTGAGCCTTGTTTGCACCTGTGGTGACTTTTAGGGATCTTTTCCAATCCTAGGTCAGAGATCAAATGCATTTTCTTCCTTATAATGTTTTCAATCATATTCTGTCACTTGAGAAGGAGAATCGTAAAGCTCAGGGCTGCTGAGAATTTTCTTTGAAAGTCTACAAAACCTCATCCTTTAACAGCCTGGCTGGAAAGAGGAGCTGGTAGAGCTGCCCACACTGTGGCAGTACTTCTACTATTCCTCTCCCAAACATTAATTGAGCTTTTATTCCTTGAATAAAATACGTGTAGCCCTCTCCAGCTTTCCACAGCTTTTCATAGCTGTTCTTCTGTCACCATACACCTTCAAAACACATCTGCACGCACTGCTTATGGGTTCGGTGTTTGCGCCTGAAATTCAATATGTCCTCTAGAAGCTGAAAAATGTGGACAGTCAGGTGTGTCCCATTGCTATAGTCCCCAGAAAGAGCATAATGGCATTCACTGCACTTGGGGCATGCGTTAGATACCTACCCCAAAGTCATCTTTGAGCAAGGAATCAACCATGAGTCAGGACAGTATTTTAGCAATATAAACTGGATTACCAAAACTCTGCCTTTATGGCCCTGTATTTGGGGACCCAAGGTGATACAGCTACAAGAGCTCACAACTCCTTTCGTTCACATCAGCCACCACACTGATTGCCTGACCCCTGTTTTTATGCCCTGTTGGGAAGAGCTTCTGGTCTGTCGTGCTCCCTAGGCATCTGGTAGCCTTCCCCCCCTGCAGAGGACACGTTCCCTGCTGTTCTGCAGTTCACGACTCATGCTTGTAAACCTTATTAGCCTTGGGGGGAGAGAGACTGGCCTGCATCCCGTTGCTGGTGCACTCACCTGCAGCAGAGGAGGGAGAGATGCAGATCCCTGGCTGGAGGCAGCAGGACATCCTGCCAGGACACAGAGCTCATTGGCAACAAATCCCCTTTTATTCCTGCACTTTTTGAGTTTTAAAACTGTATTTTTCTAACAAAAAGGTTCAGCTTTCACAAATCAGGACTTTCAAAGAAAGACTTAATTTCACCAAATCCTTCACATGGTAAAGGCTATAAATCCCCTTCAGCTTTCACATAGAGTCTTGCTGAGTACAGTGCTTTTCCCAGTCATTGCTGAGGCAGGTCACTGGTCACAGCTGGTGACGTTGCCCACAGAACCCATCAGACACCACCATATATAACCTACTATACGACAAGGTATTCAGAGCTCATCCTCTGGGCCAGCTTTCGTAGCTCATCCTCTGGGCCAGCTTTTATAAACTTTGTCAAACATGGTTTTCATTAACAATGAATAAGAATACACAAAGGCTTTCCTGTGGTTGTCATATCGTCTCCACAAAGTGATCTAGTGTGAATAGCTGATCTTTGGACCTCATCTCGAAACGGAATATTCGAACTGAAAGAGGATGTTTGAAAGATATCTGATTGCTGCCATCCTGTGGCAGGCACTTGTATTCCAGACTGACATTCGCCAGAGAGAAAATAGTCGTTTAAAAGTGTCATTTTACAAGTATCTGTTACTAACTCTTATTCTTAAATTCTACATCTTGAAACGGCAGTATCCAGCTCTCAGAAAGCCATGGGCCATCTTCAAGATCACCGAGATTCTCCATGCCCTGACAAATATGACCACAGCTGAGACCCAGGTTCCTAGACCTGTATTCTTAGAAAGCCAAAGACTTCACAGCGACTGAAAGCCAGCTGGCATCCTGTGCAAGGCTGCCCTGCCCTACAGCGGGATGTGCTGCATCCTTGGAATAGGCCCTGGGACAGAGGGGACCACAGAAGACTTTACACCAGTCACCCACAGTCTTCTCCAGCAAGACACTTTCCTCACTCTTGTGTCTCTCACAGGCATAATTGCATCCACTTGTTGAAGAAGCCTTGAAGCAACCCACTGAAAGATTCATAACACTATTTAGCAACCTTTGCAGGACTCCTACACATCCTGCAACTAGATGGGCTCCCACTCCTCCATAATACAAGCCCTTAGACACCACCAGGAACAATCCACCAGTCCTGCCTTTGATGCCAGAGTGTGAATGTTCCAATTTCAAAGAGTGAAGGCAGAGTCTCTTCCACCCTGCAGATACCAGGTTCTTTGGGGGTTCCAAGCACCAATTCACTTATCTCCTGCTAATGTCACCTTGCTGCCCAGCACCTCAGCAGAACAGGCATTCAGGCAGACTGTCAAACCTAAAGGACATGTAGACACTTGGAAGGTTGGTATGATGCGCATCATCTCTGAACTGTGAAGTCTGTGCAGGGATGATGAGAAGCTATTACAGACTCCACAGATGCACGTACAGCCCAGCCCTGTTTTCCCCATAGCACATGAC
>VZTO01021925.1:156506-166687 GCA_013400615.1 Syrrhaptes paradoxus | reverse complement strand
TCGATAAATAGGGTTTATCCCCCTGATGTCTCCCCTGCAGCCTGGACTCCCCCTGTTCTCTGTTTCCCAACTACCTGAGGCTTCGGCTGGGAAGCCAAAATCTAAGTCAAAGCCTTTCGTGGGCGCGGTGCTGGGTGCAGGGTTGCTTGGGATACAGGGTTGCTCTGTACCCTGAGGAGCTGGGTGGCCACTGCTCAGCTAAGCTCCTCTTTCTGCACATCCTTCACAGGACATCCCCCAGTGTAGGAGGTCGCACCAGGACACGTGGTTTGATTTTGTTTCTTTTATAGTTTTAATGAGCCGTGGAGCAAAGCTGATGCTTCGTTTATTGTGTTGGAAGGAGAGCGTGATGCTCTGAGGGAGGACCCAGCGTGCATGAGAGCAGGGAAGGGACGGGGAGCCAGGGGACACAGGGTGAGGGGTGGCTCTGCGGGACCCCGCTGCTGTGCAGAAGTGATGCCCGACATTCCTGGTCCAACTGCCCCGCAAGCCTGGTGCTGTCAGGGGGCACGGTGTGCTGGCTGGGCAGCAAACAGGGGCTGGGGACAGCAAACAGGGGCTGGGGACAGCAAACAGGGACTGGGGACAGCAAACAGGGGCTGGGGACAGCAAACAGGGGCTGGGGACACCGGCCAGGTACTGGGACATTACAGACCCTGCAGGAGGGTTGGTGTCAGCAGCCACCAGATCCATCTGGAGGCTGGTGCTGTGCCGCTGCCCCCCCAGCCTGGCAGGACCTGGGGTGGGGGGACACCTCTATGCTGAGGACAGGTTAGTGCGAGGGAAGCTGAGCTCTCCCCGAGTGTTTCTTTTGAACTCTATCAAACAGGTTTCATTTTTCCCTTTGCAGCAGCTGTTACTGGGGTGGCTGGGGGGGGGGGAAATGCTTTCTGAACGTCCCTGTCACCCTTTCCAGCCCCCACCTTTTGCTCAAAGATCTGCAGAAGCCTGATTTTTGTTTCTAGATAGACCTGATCGTGCTTGCCTCGCAGAAGGAATTAAAAATCTGTTCAACATGCACGAATCCATTCCCTTTAGCTCGCTGGGATGGCACTGGGCAGGTTTAGCTTTAGGGCACGGAGGTGTCCAGCCTTGAGCCAGGCAGGGGGGAATTCCTGCCTGCCTGCCCTGCTGGCTCCTGTTTTCCCCATAGTGCCCCTGAGCTCTTACTGTTTGGATGAGCTTTGATTAGATAAAACAGTTGGAAATTCATGGGCGGGCAGACTGATGGGAATTTGGCTGGGAAGAGCTGGGAGTTGGTCTTTCCTGGGAGAAGAAAGCAGTTTTTCTCCCCAGGGGTTTGTACTTCAGCAGCAGGTCCGGCAGCTCCGTCTGCAGCCGAGGTGGCTCGTCACCATCTCCCCGTGCAGGAAAGCCTGGCCGCATAACCCACATCCTCTGGCAGCTCTATGCTGAGGTGAAAACCGTTTGGTAGTAAAAATGGTCAAGGACCTGGTTTTGAGGGTGTGAGTGTGTGTGCCTCCAGTGTCTGCCTCCCTTTGCTGCCCCAGCCGCACGCGTGGCCCCGTGCCCTCTCCGGTCCTGCTCCCTCTCAGCACACCCTGCTTTCCCTCCCCTGATCCTCCCTGGGAGCAATGAAGGACCAATGCATTCGGTGTTCCCAGCAGCACTGCTCTGCCCGAGGGCTGTCACCAAACCCTCGTGGTGGGTGTCATGCTGCAAAGCTGTTTGTGCAGCTGGGAGATGCTGCACACCCCCCTGCCCCGGGTCCGAGCCTGGTGCCATGCCCCAATGAGCTGCTCCGTGGCCACGTAAACGAACCGTGGGTGAGCGCAGGGGCTGAGACCTGCTGTGCTGGAGCAGCACCCGGTGCTGGTGAGACCTGGCTTTATTTCATCGTGGGACTTAATTTTCCTAGGCTCCTTCAGAGCGTTATCCAGCTGCCTTCTCCCCAAAAAGTGGCTTCCGAAGGTGGCACTGTCTCTGAAGTGGCTCAAGTGGCAGCTCAGCCTGGGCATGGTGGATGGGCAGGTGAATTGAATGTTTTGGACCTTCACGGCAGCACGCAGGGCATGTAGTGGCCTGTAGGTCCCTTCCTGTCACCTTGTCACCTGCTGTGTGGAGGGACACTGCAGCCACGAGTCCTGACCCCTTGTCACAACAGCACTTCCAGCTTTTTCTTCTCTTTGCAAATGCCACTTGACTCATAGCCCTCCATCTCCCAGCTGCTCTCCCAGCCCTCCCGGAGAGGGGGCAGCAGCAGCGGGTCCGAGCCGTCCCTCGGAGCGGTCTCTCCGGGAGCTCTGCTCTCCCTCTGGATTTGCAGCCTCATCGCTAACGTGGAACCTGATGCAAGACGGCTGCTCTCTGCCCAGATGTTGCTTCACTGACCTTGCAGGAAGACGGGTAATGTTGACATGAGGTTCAAAGGTGATGTTTGTTTGCCGCCGGGTGTGGGTGTCTCTGGGACTGGCTGCCCTGTTGCAGAGGGTTTTCTTCGAGGCAGGGACCTGGGAAATTAGCACAAACTAATTGGAGGTCAGAAGCTCCTCAGCAATTCTATCCTCTTGCCATGCCCTGCAAGCACGTGGCTCTGCCCCCTCCCCTGGCCGCGGGGAGCATCTCTGCAGGGTTGTGTTTGTCGGTGGCACGGGAAGGCGGCGAGTTGGGTCCTGCACACATCTGCAGGGCCGGGCTGCTCCTCTTGGCAAGGGTGCAGGGGTTGCATATTCACAGCTGGGTCTTTTCCAGGTTTACTCCTGGCAGAATTGGAGAGATTGGTTTCCCTTTAGCTGCATAGGGCCAGCAGACACAGGCGCTGTGAGACGGACACAAGGCTGATGGTGCTGCTGGAGTTTTGCTTCAGGTGCCCATGAGCGGCCGCTGCTGGCAGCAAATAGATGCAAGACTCCTGGTTCCCTTTTTTCCTGAGGTCTCCATTAGACGTTGCTCATGCCCTGTAAACGGGAAAAATGTCTTCAGAGCACACGCTGCTACCAGGCATCCTCAGGGATAACCTGGAGAGAAACCCAGCAGCTGCTCAGACAAGTTGGTACCAGTGATGCTGGATCTGTGGCATCTCAGTGCTGCAGTGATGCTGGAGATGTTTGCATCCTCTGTTAAATATTCTGGCTGGGAAGACAGGGCTCTTTGGTGGCCTCAGGCAACGCCCACTCCTAAATACAGCAGAAGCAGGCACAAGGAGCAATGTGATGAGAAGCTGTGTGCTGGCCATGGTTCTCCCTAGTCTCCAGCAGGCTGTAATTAGCTCCTGCCCTCCTCTGCAAGCTCATGCGTCTCTTCCACACGTTGTAAAGCCTCTTGCTCTGCAGCTTGTGGCAGTGAGCCTGACCTGCTGTCGTGTAGAAAGGCAGGAGACAGACCCTCAGCTGTCCCCGCTGAGCACAGAGCTCAAGAGCCACGGGAGGAAGCTGGGGAGGGAGCGGCTGTGTGCAAGGTGGTGCGCTGGGAAGGATTTGCTGAGTGTGCATTTTTTCCAAGATCTGCTTCTTGGGGCTTTCATCAATTCCAGATGTGCGGAGCTGACGAGATGGCTTGAAACATATTCAGCAGGCAGGTCCTTGAGCCATGTGACATTAGAGGGACTTCATTTTTGCTTGTGTGTGTGTCGATAGCCTACGTGCCGAGGACACAACCAGCATCTGCCTGAACCAGACCTGACCGTGGGCAGGTTTTGAGCAAGCCCAGCCTGATCCCCTGGCACGCTGGGCTGCCGTGGCCCCAGCAGCTGAGCAGAAGGCAGCAGGTTGGTGCAGATGGGCTCCTCTCGGTGGATCCGTGTGGCTGGCAGAGCCCGAGGACATCCTGCAGCTGTGGTCTCCGGTGCAGCCTTGCTGGTTGAAAATCAGCCCCTGTGCATCCCGGCAGAGATCTCTGTCTTGGCACTGCCAGTGCGAGCCCTTCTGCTGCAATTCCTGTTGAGCAGCAGACTGGAAAGGAGGAGTTTATTGAGGAGGAATGGAAATGCTGGCAGGTCAGGCTTGCATTATATATGCAGGCAGCCAGCTGGGGCCAGGAGAGCGACAGGCATAATGGGGAAGAGAAATTGCTCTTGGAAAGCTTCTAGCTTGGCTTGGAGGAGGAATTAACCATTTGAAAACAGAAGGTCGTGCGGTACTTATCCACAGATATTTTATTTGCTCACAGAGGCCGTGTTCCTGCTGGATACTGGTAATTTTCTGTTTCCTATAAAGATCTTAATCGCAGTCCCTGTGACGGCAGAGGGCTAGGCACGTTGCCCCAGCAAAATACATCCCCCCGCCTCAAATGCTTGTGATCTTTTATTAAACCATCCCAACATCTGCCTCGGGCTGGTACCAGGTGACCAGAGCCTCTGCCACCGAGGGTTTAGGAGGAACCAGAGAACAGGACAGCGTGTCCAGAGCAGCTGCCACTGGCTCTGGTCCTGCTCCGATCCCCACAGACGATGCTGTGGCATTTGGCAGGTTGCTTGAAGCAGCTGGATTCTTTCTTTCCCTCTCTGCATGATTTATTGTGAGCTCATCCTATAGCTGTCACCCTTTTCCATCACTGGATTAGAGTTTCCCTGGCTGATCCTTGACTCCAGTTGACTAAATTGGAATAAGAAAGCCAGCCTTGAAAAACAGACCCCAACCCACCTCTGGGGAGGAGGCAGCCACACAGCCACGGGCCACCTGTGCCAGCCCCTGTGCCTGGGTCCGGCTGGTGACACTGTGATGGTGAGAAATGAAGAAAAATTACCTTCAGGAATGCAAAGGCAAAGTGAGCTGAGCGAGAAAGCAGGAGTCGAGAGAGGAAGGAGCTTTCATGAGGCTTTAGGGAAAACAAGGAGCTTCTGTGTGTGATTTTAATGTTTTCCTAGTGGCAATAACTTTTTCCTAATGGCAATGGCAATAACTTCTTCCTAAGAAAACCTCCCAGGATCCTGAGCATCGAAAGTAAAGCTCAAGTGGTTTTAAAGCATCTCCAGCAGCCAGAGCTTTGAATCCCAGTTGCTTCTGGAACCAGTGACCGTCAGTCCCTGTGCTGGCTTGGGTACAGCCAGTGCTCCCTAAACATTGTGCTGGAGCCTGGACAGAGCAGGGGTTCAAGGGGTCTCTTCCAGGCAGCTGTTGAAGGCTGGGCAGTCTTCTGTTAAGGGAGAAAAAAAAAAAAAAGGCAAAAAACAAAGTCAGAAAGATAATTATTCCTCTGCCCAGTATCTGACACACGCAGCTGAAATCTGCAGTGGTGCAGGATGTTCAGACCAATCTCACATCAGGAGTCGAATGTTCTTTTTTGTAGCAGCTTTAAAAAATACATCCATCTGAAAACACCCCCTCAAACCTCCCAGCCGCCTTCGGGGCTGCTGCCTGAGCAGTTGCGTGCGGCATATGGGGGATGGAGCTGGCTGCAGACCCCTTGATGCTGAATCGTCGCTCAGCCCCAGCGTGAGCTGCGGGGTGCTGAGTTTGCACGGCAAAGCCAAAGCTCCGTGGGCTGGGTTTGTCGCCCAGGCACGAGAAGCAAAACGCAGCCACGAGCCCATTGTCTCTTCTGACACGCAAGTGCTCCAGCAGCCTGCCGGGAAGTGTCTCTCCGAAGGGCGCAGGCGAGGGGCTCCACGCGGGGTCCCACTCGCTGTGCAGCATCCGGGGAAAAGTCAGCACCCCTGCAAAATGTGTAAGAGGGTTAGGAGAAATGGACAGTGGTGCTCACACTGCCAGCAGTGCTTGCTGTGTTTCTTCGGAGCGCTTTCAGCAGAGACCCCTCTTTTTCGGTGGTTTGGAGAAGAACCCAAATAGCTCTGAATACGGGACCGCTGCCCCCCTCCTGTCCCACATCCCACACGGTGTTAATGGGGTGGGCAGGCTGTGGTGCCCCAGGGGTTAATCTCACCCAGCATCTTGTCTCCAGCCACAGTCTGTGCCCCTGAGGAGTGAGAATGCAGAAGCCGCCCATTAGAGAGGTATTTTCCGGGGTCTTTTCTGCGGGGTGGTGACATGAAATAGGATTTATTGTCACATTTCTGTAGTCATGGCAGTGCCAGCCCCATGTGTGACCTGTCAGAAGGCTCTGCTCGGGTGGGATTCTTGGTTGGGATCTTGATGGGGGTATGTTTCAGATAGAAAAGAAGATACGGAAAATTCAGTGACAAGGGGGACAGTCAGCAGGACACTGCGGTTGGGAAGGGGTCAGGTCAGCTGCCAGGCTTCTGCCTCTGTCTCACAGCCCTTCGGGAGGTGTTTGCCGTCGTCCCTCGGCACGGTGGCATTGCCTGCCCTGCAAAGGTTGCCACACAGCATTTGGGAGGCTGGGCTGAGGCATTTTCCGATGAAAGTCGATGTGTCTGTGTTGAGCTGGATCCGGATGGAGAAATCTGGAGTCTGGTGGCACTTAGTGCCAGTGGCACTTTGCGCTGGGGGCCAGCTGAACGCCCTGTATCTGCTGTCTGTGGTTTTATTGATCCAGCAGAAGGCATCAAGCATGGAAATGGGCAGGTGACAGTCACGAACAAGGGACATTGCAGCCCCACACTGAGGATGCAGGGAGCATCCATCTGCCTTTCGCCAGCAGGCTGGAAACCGTGTGAGTGTGTTTAATATACTCAGGACTCCTGGGCTGTCCTGATGCCTGTCTGCCCTCGTATTTCTGTGCGGGAGGGCCCCATGCTGGGAATAATTTGCACTCTGTGGATGGTGCAAGTGCCCCGATATCATCCAGGGAGGTGATGCTGCTCTGCTGCTGCTCTGCTGCTGCTCCATCCTGCATCCCGTGAGCCCCGGGCACAGGGTCCCAGACAGCAGACAACTGCACACAGACACCAGGGATCTCACAGACAGGTGGAGGCAGGTGTGCTTGGATTTTTGGTCTGGCTTCAGTTGCCTGAGGCTGTGTGTTTCCACTCCCAGACGTTCACCACAACCAGTGCTGATTCTGGCAGGCTCGGCCCTTCCCTGTCTGGCTGGAACAAGAGCAGGACGTGTGCTCACCCCTCTGCATGGCTATTCTCATCCATCACTTTCCATAGAGAATCGCTTAGGACATGCGTCCACACCCTCAATTAACATTTCCTGGAGGCGTCACACCCCCTTGTCCCTCTCTTGCCCATGGACCGCTGCCGTCAGCCAGCAGGGCACATCCCGAGGAGCATGAATGATTTTTCCTGTTAAAGGCAGCGCGGTCCATCGAATGATCCCATGTAAAACAGTGACTCATTGTCCCCTATTCGAGTGTGTGTCTTGGCTAGAGGGATGCTGTCACTAGTGCCAGGGCACCCGGCTGCCGCTGCCATCCCGTTGTGCCACACAGCCCGGGGACTCCGGAGAAGCTGCGAGGTGGTGACTGCTGCAAACAAGGGTTTTGTTTTCAGGGGGTGACACCTCCTTTCATCTCTTTCCCAGAGGAATTTATCTTGGGCACTGGGGAGAGCCCATGCACACGTGGTAACAGGGCGGTCAGGGGATCCCCAGCACTGTCAGATCTGTCTGCGTGGAGGAGCTGCGTGGTTTGAGGATGGATGTGCTGCAGAAGGGTTTGTCCCAGGGGATGGTCGCTGGGGAATGTGTGCGTTTGGTGGGAGGTTGGAAAACTCTCCGTTATCCTAAGGGGTGTGTACAGCTGGGTCAACTGACCCAGTGTCACCTCAAGTCACTGCTCGTGAGGCCTCTTCTGGGCAGGGCAGGAGGTACTGGGGGTGCTTCACCAGGAGAGACACAGGCTGAGGATGGGTGCTGGGGACAAGAGCCCTCTGTGGCTGCTTGGAGTTGGCCTTAAGCTTCCCAGGAAGCTGAAAGAGTCATTTGGAGAAAAGGGGGGGGAAGGTCTGTGTGACAGGGGCTGGTAGGACCCCTCCATAGGCTCCCCATGTTTTAGCCAGGTACTGGAGGAGAGGAAGAGGGGAGACGGTTGTGCAGCCTTCATCCCTCCTCTGCACCTCTCCCTCCTCTTGCCCTGAGATAATACTTTACCATGGTGGCTAGAACATCACTGCTGGGTGACCCTGATGCCAGTGGTGCTGCAAAACCACCTTCTCCCATATGCAGACATGTGCGGGTTCATCCTCCCCAGCTGATGGGAGAGGAGATTTGTCTTTCCCTGCTGCAGCTCATGGTGCTGCTGTATGCGGGCTTTTCTCTGTGTAAACCTCCTCATGTGCACGTCCTGTCTTGCCCTGCTCAGGTTTGCCTCCGAGCTGCTTTTATTTGTGGTTTTTCCCTTGGCTTTGTGGGTAACCTCCTCACATCGCATCTCTGTTGAGCCCTCTGCAGTTCCTGAGTGCTGGGAGGTGAGGGCAGGGGGGGTGAGCGGGGAATGATTTGGTTTGGCTGTTTCAGAAGGGCTAGGGGGGGTGGTAGAAGATGTGTAGCAATGGACAAAAAGCTTTCCAACATCCCCGAGCTGCTGGGACTCGGTTCTGTCTAGTCCAGCCAAGTTCAAGTCCCTCGGTTGGTTTTGTTTCTGCAGAATGAAGCAGCTTTAAGGCAGGAGCCCATGAACCAACTGGAGCATCCTCCCTTCCCATGGCTGGGCTGCTGGTACCCGTGTATCTCTGGGCATGGTCTTGTACTTGGTCGATTCAGCAGGACTTCTAAACAAGGGTGTGTTGTACCACCTGAGCCAGAACTTCCAACGATCTGCTGGAGATGGGGCTTTGCTTGGAGGAGAACTGGGCTAACAACATCGGGTGGTGGCTTGAAAATAGAGTTGTGTGGCCCAAAATGCTTCCTGGAGGCAGTTTCTGAGCCTGAGAGTTAGGATGCAGTGCTGGTGAGAGAAGACACTTGTCCAGTGGTTTCAGAGGGACAGTTGAGCTTCCAGGTCCATGCCAGTGCCTGAGGGTTATGGCTCAGCTGGTGACACGGAGGGATGCCATTAAATCACACGGTGGCTTTGCAGGGGACAGGGATGTGCCTGTGGGCTGACCTGCTCAAGGAAGCAGGATCTCACCGGTGAGCCTAATCCTGCCCTTCTGATACCCTGCATTAACTCTCCTGGGTTATTTGGGAAGGACTTGCTCCAGGACCCTTGCAGGGGTACAGCCAGCTCCAGACCTGTTCCTGATGCTCCCATTGCCCATCCCTCCAGGGGCATTGGCTGGGTCCTGGTGCAGATGTGTGGGTTCTTTCAGCCATCCCTAGCCATCAGCTCTGCTGTCCTGCCCCTTGGCTCTGCTATAAGGTCTGAAAATGCTCTGGAGCAAGCGGGGGGAAGGTCCTGCTGCTCCCCAGGGTGCTCTAGGTTGTTGCTCTGCTGCAGGCAATGTGAGAGGAGCTGGTCTGACGGAGGATGGAGGATCATCCCCTTTCCCTGACAAGTGAGCCGAGACAGACATCTCCAACAGACTCTATGCTGCCTTTACCTTCCTGCACAGGGCTGCATTAGGTGGCAACGTGTTGCCCATGTCCCCGTAACCTCCTGCACAGGAGTCCCTCCCTGCTGATGGGAAGGAATGGTCACTCGTGTCTGCNGGAGGATGGAGGATCATCCCCTTTTCCTGACTAGTAAGCTGAGACAGACATCTCCGACAGAGTCTACGCTGCCTTTACCTCAGGGTTATATATTCCTGGCTTGTTCATCAGCAGGGGGAATATCGGAGGCAGACGGCACTGGGGCTGCCTGTTACCTGCACAGGGCTGCATTAGGTGGCAACCTGTTGCCCATGTCCCCGTAACCTCCTGCACAGGAGTCCCTCCCTGCTGATGGGAAGGAATGGTCACTCGTGTCTGCTCTGAGCATCCGCAAGAGGATGTTGTCACAAGGCAGAACAGATGGAACAAGCCATAACCAGGGAGAAAAAATGCCATGCAAAGAGAAGCAAACATGGGAAGGGCCACAGGGGCATTTCCCAAACTACGGAGGATGTGGGTCTGGAACAAGAAGCATACGTTTGTATTGTAAATATCAGAGCTACAGGGGTTTGTGAGCTGATGCCAGCTCCCCTCCATCACTCCTCCTGCTCACCATGCACTGGCACGGCCCCAGGATAAACAGAAGAAGGCAAACACAGCGTTGACGCCAAAGGGATGTGTTGTGTTCGCCGTGGGGAAGCTCAGCGAGGTGGGTTCAGCTGGGGCTATGGTAGCTCTGTTGTTGCAGTAGCCGGCTTTTCAGATGCAGTAGAAATGAGCAGTCACAGGAATCGAAGTAGATTGGATTTGCCTCTTTGCTGAAGCCAAAAAATTTGCATTCCCAAATCAAAACCTTCCTGTAAGAACAAAAATGGGATTTTTTTTTTT
>VZTO01021925.1:143887-155683 GCA_013400615.1 Syrrhaptes paradoxus | reverse complement strand
GGGGCATTGGCTGGGTCCTGGTGCAGATGTGTGGGTTCTTTCAGCCATCCCTAGCCATCAGCTCTGCTGTCCTGCCCCTTGGCTCTGCTATAACGTCTGAAAATGCTCTGGAGCAAGCGGGGGGAAGGTCCTGCTGCTCCCCAGGGTGCTCTGGGTTGTCGCTCTGCTGCAGGCAATGCGAGAGGAGCTGGTCTGACGGAGGATGGAGGATCATCCCCTTTTCCTGACTAGTAAGCTGAGACAGACATCTCCGACAGAGTCTACGCTGCCTTTACCTCAGGGTTATATATTCCTGGCTTGTTCATCAGCAGGGGGAATATCGGAGGCAGACGGCACTGGGGCTGCCTGTTACCTGCACAGGGCTGCATTAGGTGGCAACCTGTTGCCCATGTCCCCGTAACCTCCTGCACAGGAGTCCCTCCCTGCTGATGGGAACGAATGGTCACCCGTTCTGAGCATCCGCAAGAGGATGTTGTCACAAGGCAGAACAGATGGAACAAGCCATAACCAGGGAGAAAAAATGCCATGCAAAGAGAAGCAAACATGGGAAGGGCCACAGGGGCATTTCCCAAACTACGGAGGATGTGGGTCTGGAACAAGAAGCATACGTTTGTATTGTAAATATCAGAGCTACAGGGGTTTGTGAGCTGATGCCAGCTCCCCTCCATCACTCCTCCTGCTCACCATGCACTGGCACGGCCCCAGGATAAACAGAAGAAGGCAAACACAGCGTTGACGCCAAAGGGATGTGTTGTGTTCGCCGTGGGGAAGCTCAGCGAGGTGGGTTCAGCTGGGGCTATGGTAGCTCTGTTGTCTGTATCCCCGGCTTTTCAGATGCAGTAGAAATGAGCAGTCACAGGAATCGAAGTAGATTGGATTTGCCTCTTTGCTGAAGCCAAAAAATTTGCATTCCCAAATCAAAACCTTCCTGTAAGAACAAAAATGGGATTTTTTTTTTTCAATTCACAGAGGTGCTCCCTTAGCTGTGAAGATGCGTAAGGATGTGAACACCAGAATGGCCACACTTCTTCACAGCTGCATGCAGCATGCAAGGAGGCAGAGGGTCGCTGATTTGGTCCTGTTCTCCATCAGACAGAGGTCACTACCTTCAGCAGTGCTAGAAGTCGTTGGGTCTGGAGTTTGGTGGGAGATTCTGGTGTTTGGGATCTCACATCACCCTCGTTTTGAAAAGTATGTTTGGAAAAACAAACAACAATCAACCCTTGTGCTTAGCAAATATGTTCTGCACCAGGACAAGCCCAAGGATAAAAGTTCCTTGGCTTTAACATTGCTTCTTGAGCCCAGCACTGTTGGACCCCATGGCTCTGGTCCCTCCAGGCAGGGCAGCTCTTCATGCAGACCACGGGCCACAGCCCAGGGGTTCGACTGCAGCTCCCACGTGTGATCTCTTGGCCTCTGTGCCCTGCACCGTCCTCACACAGCCGGAGTGTCCAGCTGCCAGCTGGGCAGCGTTTCCGAGGCTTTGCTGTCAAACCGGGAGGGAAAGCTGAGCTCAGCCTGCAGGAACTGTCTGCATCTATCACTGCTGCTGTCAAGCTCTATTTTCTTTTTTTCTCTTTTTTTTTTTTTCCTCTTGGATGTTAAAATCGAAAATTGGACAGATTCAGCAGCCAGTGGCTGCAGCTAGGATTTGGCTTTGAACAGCACGGTCTTGATATCCTTTCTTAAATGAGATGGCAGGATCCTTCTCCGTGTCTCTGGGGTGCAGTTATTCCCATAGCAAGGAGCCTGCCCTCACAAAGCAGGGCTGGGTTCTGCAGGGACGGGACAGCCATCACCGGCAGGACCAAAGCACTCGTTCATCGCCGGTGATAGGTGCTGGAGGGCTCAAAACCAGCAAAGTCTGGAAAAGCTCAGTGCTGTGCCCCCAGAGACATCCAAGTCCTGATTTCTGGCTTTTGGAGTGGCTGACTTTAAGCAAGTGCTGATCTCTGTACAGCTCCAGGTGTTGTTTCCCCTTTCGATAGAAGTGGTGATGTTGTTCTTATTGTTCTTATTTCCCACCATCAGCTCTTTCTCCTCCCAATACCGTTCAGCTGCAGAGCTGGGCGCGTGTCCTGTGTGCCAGGCAGTCACTTTGTGTCACCAGCACCACTTCTGATGTTCAGATCCAGAATCCATCACAAACGGGATAGATTCACACCCCTCTCCCTCAAGTTCAGAGCTGTTTGTCGGTCTCAGAGGGCGAGCATCCTGGGGGGGGCTGCCCTGGGAGCTGGGTCTTCCTGCAGTGCAGACAAGCACCCATCCCACCCACCCGCGGGGACTCGCAGGCTGTAATTAACACCCAGACCGATCATTTTGGGTGGCCAGGCACCACAATTATTTTTTCTCTTTTTTTTTTTTTTTTNTTTTTTTTTTTTTTAGGTTTTGTGCAGACACAACAGGAAATGAAGCTGGGGCTGCGAGGCAGCAGCGGGGAGACAGTGGTAGGGTCAGGATTAGTCCCTTGGGGTCTCTTATACTCACGTGCAAGCACACGTGCTCTCTCTTCACCCCCCTTGGCTGGAGACCACTGAATCTCCAGGTGTTAACCCTCTCCAGTGGGTTTTTTATGGAGCTTTTGGCTCCCCACCGTCCAGCGTGGAAAGTACCTGAAAGCTCCGTCCTCCAAAAGGAGTTGGGGTTCCTCCTGCTGCATCTCACCCAGGCTCTGCTCATCTGAGGGTTCCAAACTTCTTCCTATTTGGCACCTGAGCAAGCGGGGATGAAGATGTCCTGCCTGTGAAACCCCTCCCGTCCCTCTCTGCTGGCCTGTTCCCGGGGGACAGTCACATCCCAGCTCAGGTTGTACACATCCATCCCTCACAGCCTCCCGCGGGGCAGCAAGTCCTGGGATCGCCCGGTGGCCTCGCAGCCCTTCCCAGCAGCTCTGCATCTGCCCTGGTCCCCGGAGAGCGGAGCTGGCAGTGCTGTAGGTGGAGGTCACCAATGCTATGAGGAATAGTANCCCTCTCCAGTGGTTTTTTTTTTTATGGAGCTTTTAGCTCCCTATGGTCCAGCCTGGAAAATACCTGAAAGCTCCATCCTCCAAAAGGAGTTGGGGTTCCTCCTGCTGCATCTCACCCAGGCTCTGCTCATCTGAGGGTTCCAAACTTCTTCCTATTTGGCACCTGAGCAAGCGGGGATGAAGATGTCCTGCCTGTGAAACCCCTCCCGTCCCTCTCTGCTGGCCTGTTCCCAGGGGACAGTCACATCCCTGCTCAGGTCGTACACATCCATCCCTCACAGCCTCCCGCGGGGCAGCAAGTCCTGGGATCGCCCGGTGGCCTCGCAGCCCTTCCCAGCAGCTCTGCATCTGCCCTGGTCCCCGGAGAGCGGAGCTGGCAGTGCTGTAGGTGGAGGTCACCAATGCTATGAGGAATAGTATTCATGCTTTTTTTTTCTTTTTTCTTTTTTTTTTTTTCTGCTATAGCAAATACCTCACCTGCTAGGTTTCAGGACTTCGTTTGCCTTTTTTATGACGGTCACACTGGCAGCTGATAGCCCAGAACTAATGCATCTGGGATCTCCTGCCCCTTCCAGCGGCAAAGCAGCAGCAACTGCTGGATTCCAGCGCTGCAGAATGGAACTGTGCTGCATTGCCACTCCCCTGGTCCAGGACAAAACTTTAGTTCCCCTGTTTGGTGCTTGAGTCTCTCCCTGCCATGGCAGCCTTTCTCATCAGAATCTTTCTATTTTGATGGCAATTCATTCCTGAAGTATGGGTCCTAGAGCCAATCTTAGAGACATTTTCCTGGGAATTTGCCTTCTGCCCAGTATTTCCCATTTAAACGCCGCCTGCTTTCCAGTTGCTTGTGTCCCTTACACCTTTTAAACTCCATCTTCTCTGTTGGAAGTACTTATTTCCTATGGTGTGTCATGTCTCGTGTTGTGTATATCTGGGTGAAGATCTACCACACATGTTTAATCTACAGAACCAGTTTATTTTACTGACAGATCAGGTTGCACAGGCATAAGCTGCGCTTAGTAAATGCCGTGTTGCTTTTCTTTCCCTACCCGCTTGCACCCACATCATATAATTGTTTTATTTCCTTCAGACTGTTTTCTAAAGCCTCGGTAATGCTGATGTCAGCCTAGCAGGCTTGTCGCTGCCTGAATCCTGTTTCCCAGCCAAACGCTTTGGTTCAGGCGCTGGCTTTGCCGTTGTGGTTTCAGAGAACCTCCCTCTGTCATTCCGAGGCTCTGCAGCCAAAATTGTTTCACGGGTGCTTCCAGCAGTCTGGGATGGGCATGATCCAGTCTTTCCCTCACCTCACACATGTCTGTCTGTCTTCTCAATCAACTAGTACACCGAAATATCCAGAGCTGTAAAACCTGCTCCCTTTTCCAAAGAAAGCTGGCGAGTCATTGAAACCCCAGATCCCGCTGCGGTGGTGGTACGCTGCTGCGAGGGAATAGCTTCGGGTTTGGTGGGACAGCGCTGAAATCTGGGCGGTGGGGGGAAAGCAGGGAGGGAGCACGATGCCTTTTTAAGGCATCCAAAATGTGCCTGAGCTGCCTCTCGGGCTCATCCCGTTCGGTGATTTCTGGCCAGCGTTACTGCCTTCGCACGGGCTGCTGGGTCTCTTGCTCTGCATCACTTCTGTTCCCTTGCCTCATCCCTTGAAGATGCAAAGGGCAAATGTGATCTTCCCTTCTGCCCGTCTCAGTGAAAAACATTTTGGATTTGGGTCATGGATCTTGATGCTTGTGATCCGAATGGTGATGCAGCAGTTGCCGAGGGTCGGTGTTTCGTCCCCTTTGGGAACTCGAGACACCTTGGCTAAGTGACATCCCTGCTTTCGGATGTAATTGTGGTGATGCTAAATTTCCAATGATTACCACTGCATCTGGGAACCTCAGAAACAAGCTATAAAGTCAGGAGGAAACCCAGGGTGCAAAGATCTTGGCAGCTCCCCCATGATGAAAGATCCTGCTGTACTCAGGACCGTGATGCCAAAATGCATCTGGAACCATTCATTTACTCTGATGATACTCCCTCCTCAACACTGGCATATATTTCAGTATTCCTTGCCTTTCCCAAACTTCTTGGAATCCCAGGAGCATCCCAGGAGCACCCCAGGGATGGGTAAGCCAGCGGTGCAGGGCATGGGGTGATGGACTCGCTTTCAACACAATGAGGGGAAGAAGAGGGATGTGTAAATGCCGTTGCCCATCTGCCCCCCTCCTCTCCTCCTCCTCACGGTCCAGGCTGTATCCCAGGTCTGATGGAAGAAACAGGCACAGATCAAGCACTGAGCCTTTCCCCGGCTCCCCCTCCGTGTTCGGTTTCCTCTCCAGATGTGCAGCTCAGCCAGCTGTGGAGCCCCTTGAGCTCAGCTTTCCGAAGGTGCCTGCTTGGGGTGGGTGGTGAAGGTGAGGACAGGATGGGGACAGCAATTAGGGGACAGGATGGGGAGAGACCCCAGGATGGGAGCATGCTGTGGGATCGCACGATGAGGTGGTTGGGATGGAGCAGCCGGGGAAGAGGAGTTTTGTGTTCAGATGAGGGCTGAGCTGCGTTCGTAGAGCTGTGTTGTTGAGGAGGACCTGGGGACTGGTGACAGGGGAGGACGGGGAAAGGAGTGCGGCAGCAGAGATGTTGGAGGAGCTGGAGCTGAGGGATGGTGAACAGGGGATGGCCACAGCTTGTGGTCGTGGGGCAGAGCTGTGTTAGGTGGCAAAGCCCGCTCTTAGTGGGGCTGAACTCTGTTAAATCACCATCCACCGCTCAGGAAGGTGGCATCAGCCCTGGCCTGCCTCCAGCGGTGACAGCCACTGTGATGATCCCAAAAATTTTGGGGATGCCTTGGGCACAGGCAGCTGAGACTTGTCTCTGTTTGCAGCCGCTCTGAGCTGAGCCCTGCAGAGGACGGATGGGTTGGTCCCACGGGCACACGGACGGACTGCTGCCCTGCGCAGGCAGCGGTGCCAGCGTGGTGCTGGGATGTGCTGAGCGCACGTGGCCGCAGCCGCTGCATCTGCCCCTCTGCACAGGGTCTGACACCATCATCCAAAAGCCATCCTCGTGGCCCGGCCAGGAGCCCGTTCCCTTTTCTCCTTGGGACACCGCGTTAGTGCGAGCAGACGGTTTCTGAGGGGGGAGACTTCCTGCAGTTGGAGCCTCGGAAAAACCTACTGTTGGGCCAGATGCTTGCTCCGAAGGGTTTGGCTAGTGCCTTGGGCAGGGGATGGTGTCATGGCTTTGGAGAGCAGGAGCTGGGAGGATGCAGTGTGTGGAGTGCTGGCAGCTTCTCCCCGCCAGCTCAGCGCTCCCAGCTTCCTCCAGCCGCACGGGAGCAGTCTGGCAGCTTTTTTTTTCCTTTTTTATTTTTTTAATCCTTTTTTTTCTCTTCCCCCCCCCTTTTTTTTTTTTTTTTTTTGTTTTTTTTTTCCTTTTTTTTTTTTCTTTTTTTTTCTTTCCTTTTTTCTTTTATTCTTTTTTTTTCTCTTCCCCCCCCCTTTTTTTTTTTTTTTCCTGGAACTCTGTACAGCACGAGCATAGCAGGGATCCCAGGGCGCTTGGGGTTTGCTGCTCTCCGGAGAAGACACCTTGTTCTCTGCCAGATCTTGTGCTGGGGGAAGGTTGGAGGAAATCAATTTTTTGCAACATTTCTGCTGGGGCTGTTGGCAAGAGCCCTGCGAGGTGCCGCAGTCCCTGGCCAGGCTTGTTCCCCTGCCTCTGCAGCACCAAAAGGCACAGCCCAGAGCTGTCAGGGCATGGATCTGACATGCCTGACATCTGCTCGCTCCCTGCTTTAGTGCAGATTTGCTTTTTGTTCACCCTGCAGAGCCTCCTGCAGAGCCAGCCCACTCCTCCCAGGCCATGACCTGACCCTGCACCCGCACTGAAGCCTTTCCCCTGGGATGGAGTTTCCATGCACCCCATCACGAGCAATTTGCATTTCTAGCAGCTTCGGGTCAGCCTGAACCCCCCGGGATGTGCTTAAGTCCCTTGTAAAAAAAGGCTGCGGTTGATGCACGTGTTCGTCTCGAAAACAAACGCCTCCACATTGCTTTTACTAAATATAGGACAAGTGTCTGCTGCGGTGCAGGGCGCTTGCAGACAGCCCACAGCGGGGTCATGCTCCTAAATCCAACGGGAGTTTATCAGCCCCGGCCAGGAAAGGGACTCGAGTTGAATGCCCTCTGCTTGCAGATTCTCGCTGCAGTGAGTCGACTTTTCAAGGTCGATCTCATTCCCTGTCACTGGCAGAGGGCTGAGCCTGGAAATGTGAAACGAGGCTCCTCTGGGACGGGCATCGCAGCCCAGCGCTGTGTGCGTTGGCTCTTCCGCTTATCTCTCGTTAGCACAGATGCCGTTTCACCCTCCTGGGGGGGAACTGCTGCAGGGGATTGAGGAAGAAACCGTAATGTCTCGTTGAGTCACATCTTGATCAGTCCCGTGCTGCAGGAAGTGTCATTTCCCATAAACGCGCAAGTACACGCGCTGCTGGTGAGATCTGGTGGGGTCGGGCGGTCATTTCCCCCTCATTACAGCTCCAGGAATAAATTATGTTTAGCTTAGACCTGGGTGACTTTGTGCACCAGAGCAGTTTTCACAGGGCTGTGGCGATGCTGGTCCAGGTCCTGTCACCTCCTGGGTCCTTCCCTCGCCAACGCAGCCTGTGTGCGGTGGCACCTCCCGAGTGCACGTGGATCAAACTCTTCCCAGTTGGTTTTGAAATTGTAACGAGCTGTTGTCTCTATTTATGGTCTTTTATTTGTTTAAAGGTTAGGTCTGGAGCTTTTGAACCCTAACTGCAGGTTTTGTTAGAAATAAGAGGGACCTTCTCCCAGGGCCAAAGGAATTTGTCTCTTCTTGGGGGACGTTGCCTCATCCCAACTGGGGCATCTCCAGGGGGGTGAGGGAAGCAGCCCTCCCAGCCCCTCTGATTTTTCTCGCTCCTTTTCCAGCTGCAGAAGAGAGGGTTATGAGATCCACCTGGCAGGGGAAGGCCGGTCGCAGCCCGCTCCAGGCCCTGTACGAGAGCGACCAGGTAAGGCGACAGGGAGAGGGCGATGCGGGGGTGAGGGGGAGTGGGACGCTGGGGGCCAACCCCTTCTTCCACCCCTCCAGTGTGCAGGGCTCTGCGTGTCCACTGTCTCCAACCTCTCCCAAGGTCTCCATGCCTGAACCTCTGACTGTGTCCAAAACAAAAGACCACACCGCTCTGGGGAGTCGTTGTTGATAAAAAATTGCTTCTGGCCCTTGCTGGTCCTGGGGCAGATGGTTTTATTAGCGGTGGGCTGGGCAAACCCAGGAGATTTTGCTGTCTGAGGGTTTCAAAGCTGACTCTGGGCCATCCTAACAGGGCAAGAGCATCATTGCTGCACTTTCTGAGCTAATCATTGATAGATGCTTCCATGTTGGGTGCTATATATATATACACACACATATGTGCATGCATATATATATTCACACGTGGATCAAGCTGGACCCAGCCAGGAGGGGTTTGTGATCCTGAGAAACACTCTTTATCAGGGAGTGTAGTGACAGCACAAGGATAACGGTTATAAGCTGAAAGAGGGAGGATTTAGATGAGATATTAGGAAGAAATTTTTCACTGTGAGGGTGGTGAGACACTGGCCCAGGTTGCCCAGAGCAGCTGTGGATGCCCCATCCCTGGAGGGGTTCAAGGCCAGGCTGGATGAGGCTTTGGGCAACCTGGGCTGGTGGGAGGTGTCCCTGCCCATGGCAGGGGGTGGGACTAAATGATCTTTAAGGTCCCTTCTGACCTAAACCATTCTGTGATTCTATGATTCTGTCTCAGTCCTCTCCATCACCCTGCACCAGCTCCTCCTGCTGAGGCAGCAGGGCACAGGCTGGGAAAAATGGCAAATGTGGGCTTCCTTGGCCACAATGCCAGCAAAGCCTAATGCTGCTGGAATGTCGCGGTGCTATTTCCTTAAGAGTGATATTTAATTTCTCTGGCTTTTAACGAGAAGGAAATGAAGGGAGCAATTTTGATCTGAAATAACTGCAAGACAGGCACTTATTCCAGTGGGCAGCTGTTGAAAAGTAGTCACATTTATTTGTTGCCATGCCTGCAGACAGTGTCTGTCTGTCTGTCTCTCTGGTCCAATAGTTTTGAATTACTCAAGTGCAGGGAAAAACACCTGGAAAAAAATCACGTTGTTGAAATGCCTCTTTNTTTTTTTTTTTTTTTTTTTTTTTTCCTAAGCACTTGCAAAAAGGGTTTCCAATGGGGAAAGGTAATCAGGAGCCTCCAAACAAATTTCTGCTGGAAGGTTTGGCTGTGTCACAAGGAGGTGCACCATGAGAATGCCTCTTCAGCTATGATTGTCACCTCCCTAGGTGCCATAGCTGCTTCATATCCAAGTAGCCAACAGTGTCAATGTCATCTCTTGGTGGCAGCTGGACTCTGTTGCCCTGCATTTCATCCATCTGAGCGTTTTTCCCTTATCATCTCCGTGTTTGAAGGAGAGGGGATGGGATGCTTTCTCCTGCCCCTGTCTCAGGTTACTGTCCATGCAGGTTCCTGCAGAAAGTGGTCACTAAGGTGACCTGGACAAGGTTATTTCTTTTAAGAAGAAGAGATCCAAAAGGGTCTGAGTGTGGTTCATCCCCTGCAGAGGAGCTTTTTGCCCAGATGTTAGGGACCCTCTGAAGGTGACGGGTCTGCTGGACCATCCAGAGGACGGGCAGTTTGTCTCAGGGATCCCAACGCCTGGCAGGAGCTTTACAAAGCCCCATCTCCCCAACGCTGCCTCTCTTGGGCTCCAGTGCCTCCCAAAAACCCTTGTGGACCCTCAAGGAGGGGAAGGAGTGCACCTGAAGCTTGGGGTGGGTGTTCTTTGGGGTGACAGCTGTCGACAGCCAGGACGCAGGGACCAAGGACACAGCCTGCCCCTGCCCTTCATCTGGAGGTTGCCACATCTCCAGAGACATTTCCGTGGGGCCCTGTGACACCAGCAGGAGTGTCTTCACATCCCCAGAGTGGAAGCCACCATTGTCTTGCGACATGAGGGTCATGGCATTGCGTTAGAGAAACAGCTCCAGGAGCCAGAACCGCCCTGGGTCAGCAAACGGGTGGCAAAGCCGTTAGTGGTCGTGGTCTGAGGAGGCTGCTGGAGGTTCCCAGCAATGGCCTCGGGGCTGAATGTGAACCCTCCCAACCCTCATGAGCAAACGGGGAGGGAGTGAGCGGGAGGAGGAGGAGGGGACCTTCCCCTTCTGAGTTCCTGGAAATAATTTCCTTGCCCAGAAATTTTAATGATATTTTTGGTATTTCTGATGAAAACCATGATGGGAAAGGTCATGTCCCCAAATCTGGAGGGGGGTTTCAGCCAGGGCAGGGGTTGTGGGGGATCTGGGCTCCTGAGAAGGCAACGCAGCAGCTGCCAGGCCTTGATGCAAGGAAAAAAGGGGAGAAAGAAAAAGGACCAATGCCCCAGCGTGGCCAGGCAGTGTGCGGGGCTCTGCTGTTTGCCCCCAGAGGGGTCAGGCCATGGACAACCCCCCAGACTGGTGTAAGGGAGAGTTTTAGCCTGGTGTCTGCATGGGTGCCATAACAAATATTTATTTATTGACCCTACACTGCCTGTTCTTCCCTCACCCGCTTTAACGTGACTTCTTGTCCCACTCCTCATCGCATTTTGTTCTGTGTTTTGCCCCCAGAAGGTCCAAGGATTAAATGCACCAAATCCAGTTGTGTTCAAAGTCAACGCTGTCCCCAAAAAATCCCACATGGGTGACTGCTAAACCCATGAAAGGGGGAGGGGAAATGGGGACAGTTGTTGGCCAAGTGTTGCATGTTGTTGGGCAAGCTGGTGACCATCTCTTCTTCTTTTTTTTTTCTCCCCAGTTTGAGCAGTCGTCGCTGCAGGCGGTTCACCAGCAGAGACGGGAGCTGTTGAGCAACATCTGCAACCGTTACACCCGCAAGCGACGTCTCCTGCGGCCGGATGACTTGCGGCACTTGGTGGTGGATGACACCCACGGGCTGCTCTACTGCTACGTGCCCAAAGTGGCCTGCACGAACTGGAAGCGGGTGATGATGGTCCTGACGGGACAAGGCAAGTACCGGGACCCACTGGAAATCCCCGCCAACGAGGCCCATGTCTCGTCCAACCTGCGCACCCTCTCCGAGTACAGCATCCCCGAGATCAACCACCGCCTGCGCAGCTACCTCAAGTTCATCTTCGTGCGGGAGCCCTTCGAGCGCCTGGTCTCAGCCTATCGCAACAAGTTCACCCGCAGCTACAACACGGCCTTCCACAAGCGTTACGGGACCAAGATCATCCGACGGCACCGGCAGGAGCCCAGCGACAAGGCCCTGGAGCGCGGGGATGACGTGCGCTTCGAGGAGTTCGTCTACTACCTGCTGGATCCACGGACGCAGCGGGAGGAGCCCTTCAACGAGCACTGGGAGCGGGTGCACTCGCTCTGTCACCCATGCATCGTCCACTACGACGTGGTGGGCAAGTACGAGACCTTGACCGAAGACGCCAACTACATCCTTCAGCTGGTTGGGGCCGACACGAGCGTCAAGTTCCCATCTTCATCCAAGACCACCAGGACAACAGATGACATGACGGCCCAGTTCTTCCAGGACATTAGCCCTTTCTACCAAAGGAGACTCTTTAATTTATACAAAATGGACTACTTGCTCTTCAATTACTCCATTCCCTCGTACCTCCGCATCCGATGAGGCAGGGGCTGGGGGGAGAGGCGAGGGAGAGCTGGGTAACTCTCATTTTGCCACAATTCCTCTCCTCCCACCCTGTGCTCATCTCTTGGTTGACTTCTCCTGTGCCCTCTCCATCGTG
>VZTO01021925.1:38208-143721 GCA_013400615.1 Syrrhaptes paradoxus | reverse complement strand
GCAGGGACCAAGGACACAGCCTGCCCCTGCCCTTCATCTGGAGGTTGCCACATCTCCAGAGACATTTCCGTGGGGCCCTGTGACACCAGCAGGAGTGTCTTCACATCCCCAGAGTGGAAGCCACCATTGTCTTGCGACATGAGGGTCATGGCATTGCGTTAGAGAAACAGCTCCAGGAGCCAGAACCGCCCTGGGTCAGCAAACGGGTGGCAAAGCCGTTAGTGGTCGTGGTCTGAGGAGGCTGCTGGAGGTTCCCAGCAATGGCCTCGGGGCTGAATGTGAACCCTCCCAACCCTCGTGAGCAAACGGGGAGGGAGTGGGTGGGAGGAGGAGGGGACCTTCCCCTTCTGAGTTCCTGGAAATAATTTCCTTGCCCAGAAATTTTAATGATATTTTTGGTATTTCTGATGAAAACCATGATGGGAAAGGTCATGTCCCCAAATCTGGAGGGGGGTTTCAGCCAGGGCAGGGGTTGTGGGGGATCTGGGCTCCTGAGAAGGCAACGCAGCAGCTGCCAGGCCTTGATGCAAGGAAAAAAGGGGAGAAAGAAAAAGGACCAATGCCCCAGCGTGGCCAGGCAGTGTGCGGGGCTCTGCTGTTTGCCCCCAGAGGGGTCAGGCCATGGACAACCCCCCCCAGACTGGTGTAAGGGAGAGCTTTAGCCTGGTGTCTGCGTGGGTGCCATAACAAATATTTGGTTATTGACCCTATTCTTCCCTCACCTGCTTTAACGTGACTTCTTGGCCCGCTCCTCATCGCATTTTGTTCTGTGTTTTGCCCCCAGAAGGTCCAAGGATTAAATGCACCAAATCCAGTTGTGTTCAAAGGCAACGCTGTCCCCAAAAAATCCCACATGGGTGACTGCCAAACCCAGGAAAGGGGGAGGGGAAATGGGGACAGTTGTTGGCCAAGTGTTGCATGTTGTTGGGCAAGCTGGTGACCATCTCTTTTTCTTTTTTTTTTCTCCCCAGTTTGAGCAGTCGTCGCTGCAGGCGGTTCACCAGCAGAGACGGGAGCTGTTGAGCAACATCTGCAACCGTTACACCCGCAAGCGGCGTCTCCTGCGGCCGGATGACTTGCGGCACTTGGTGGTGGATGACACCCACGGGCTGCTCTACTGCTACGTGCCCAAAGTGGCCTGCACGAACTGGAAGCGGGTGATGATGGTCCTGACGGGACAAGGCAAGTACCGGGACCCACTGGAAATCCCCGCCAACGAGGCCCATGTCTCGTCCAACCTGCGCACCCTCTCCGAGTACAGCATCCCCGAGATCAACCACCGCCTGCGCAGCTACCTCAAGTTCATCTTCGTGCGGGAGCCCTTCGAGCGCCTGGTCTCAGCCTATCGCAACAAGTTCACCCGCAGCTACAACACGGCCTTCCACAAGCGCTACGGGACCAAGATCATCCGACGGCACCGGCAGGAGCCCAGCGACAAGGCCCTGGAGCGCGGGGATGACGTGCGCTTCGAGGAGTTCGTCTACTACCTGCTGGATCCACGGACGCAGCGGGAGGAGCCCTTCAACGAGCACTGGGAGCGGGTGCACTCGCTCTGTCACCCATGCATCGTCCACTACGACGTGGTGGGCAAGTACGAGACCTTGACCGAAGACGCCAACTACATCCTTCAGCTGGTTGGGGCCGACACGAGCGTCAAGTTCCCATCTTCATCCAAGACCACCAGGACAACAGATGACATGACGGCCCAGTTCTTCCAGGACATTAGCCCTTTCTACCAAAGGAGACTCTTTAATTTATACAAAATGGACTACTTGCTCTTCAATTACTCCATTCCCTCGTACCTCCGCATCCGATGAGGCAGGGGCTGGGGGGAGAGGCGAGGGAGAGCTGGGTAACTCTCATTTTGCCACAATTCCTCTCCTCCCACCCTGTGCTCATCTCTTGGTTGACTTCTCCTGTGCCCTCTCCATCGTGGTCTGCTGCACATCCTGATGCATGGTCTGGAGGGGGGCCACCTCTCAAAACACGGGGGATGGAGCTTTTCCTTCCCTTTCCCTCCCTTCAGCGTCTGCAGGGGATGGTGGTGGGACTGGACACTGTTGGGTAGGAGGGCTTGCCTTGGCTGGAGACTTTCTTTCAACTATGAGACTCCTCTGTAGATCCAAGTCATAGAAAGGCTCCTTTTGCAGGCAGGATCCCTTCGGGTCTTTCTCCTCCTTACTGGGCTGTTTGGGGGTGGACATGGCATCTCGGGGAGGGGGCAGGGTGGAGCACCTCAGAGACTTGCATAGAACCAGAAATAAAGCAATAATTTAATGTAAGTTTTTTCCTTTTGTTTAAAATTGCTCCTGCCTTTTCTTTTCACCTCGTTCTCCTCCCCCAGCTTCCCGTGCCGCCCTGGTGCTGTGACCATGCGTTTCTCCCTGACAAAGCCAGGAGGGCTGTTCTGCTCCTCTCCTGGATTTTGCTGGGATGCAAAATACTCCGAAGGGAGGGAGAGGAGCAGGTTTGCAGCAGGTATGGGCTGACGGAGACACGGCGCTTTCTCCTGAGCTACACTAGCAGCGCACTTGGTGCCTCTGGGTGTGCGTGTCCCTGGTCAAATCCCATAAATCCAGACCCCACAGTTCTTGGTTTTGAAGAGCAGGTGATAAATATTTTGCACAGCCATGTGTACAGCCCGGGTGCAGGTGTCTGCTCAGATGAAACCACATCCTCCATGGTGTCCTGCCCACGGCCCCGCTGGGCTGGCAGGACCCAGCTGCCAGTGTCGGCTTCTTGTCCCCTGCCACCATGTGCTGCTTCCCCGTGCAGCCGGTGCCTCCCACCTGGGGTGGCTGCATTGCACTGGGGATGGAGAAAGGTGCTGGGCAGGTTTGAGTGGTGAAGATGAGCTTCGGGGAGCACTCTGCTGGGATGTGGGACAGTGCTGTGGGCATGAAAAAGTGATGCTGGGCTGGGAAGGCTGGAGAAGAAGAGTGTCTATATGTGTGTATATGAGAAAAAACTGAGAATAAAAATGGGGACAGAGACACCTAGAGGAAAATTCCCCTTTGCCTGGCTGGCTCTGGACAGTTCATTCCTTGAAGAAATGAGGGGGTGAAACACAAAAGAAAATTACAAACCCAGTCCTAGGATTTTAAATTAAAACCAGTCCAAGGAGCTGTGTTTCTTTAAAACCGTATTTCAGTCTTTCCTCTTTTCTGCTTGGCTTTGGCTGGGTGGCTGCCTTTGTAAATAAACACGCGGGTAATGGATGCTGCGGAGTGTGTCTGCTGGCTCGGCTGCCAACACTTGACTTATTAGTGCAATACAATGGGAGGTTTTATAAAACCCCAGTGCTCTCAGGCTCTTTTAAAAAAATAATGTTTTCATCTAACAACTTTCGGCTGTTATCTCTTAACCTTCTTCCTCTCCACCTCTGATCGGCACCTATGCGCTGACACTCCCTCCTTGGTTGCTCTGTTTGGAGACTGGGTTTAGCAAAGCAACAAAAAAGTAAACAAAATTGCTGGTGATCCTTGCAGTCTGATTGATTCTCCCAATCTGGACTGGGGATCTTGCAGAAATGGCCTTTCTCATGCTTAGTATCTCCCCGGCTAGCTGAAACTCAAAGCACAAAAGCAGATTATATGATGCAACAAATTTCATCTGCAGCGTTGGAGTGCATTCCTCCTGCTTTCTCAGGAGTCTTGTGTTCCATGCCTAGAGCTGCCTCTGCTTGGAAAAAATCATTGTTCAAGTCGCCACAAGCTCTTTTCATTGCTTTTGGTCATGAATCATAATTTGGGGTCAGATTCAGAGTCACAAAGGGATGGATTTTTGGATGAATTTTTTTTTTCTTTTCCTAAATACTGTTCCCTTCCTAACAGCTGAAGGCACAGTGAGTGGCAAGGACAGACACACAGACTCTCTCCCCACTGTGCTGTCTGGGGGATGTTTAGGCAATATCTGGCTGGTCAGGAGCCCCTTTGGGTTCTCTTTGGAGTGAAAGCCAGGGAACAGCACGCTTTGGGATTTGTCTTTTAGCCAGCTGCTCTCTAAACTTTCCTGCAATGATGGCAGTTTGGAGATGATCCCGGTTGGCATGGCTCTTTGCCGGCAGCCTGTCCCCCCACGTCCCCATCAGCCCTGACCCATGGTCCCAAAAAGCAGGAAAGCCACACGAGTGTGGGGCAAACACAGCCCCCCCCCCAGCCATGGTCTGCTCAGGGTCATATTCTGCGGAGATTTCGTCTGGAACTGGGGTCATTTAGGACCTTTGGAAATACCTACCTTTGGGCTTTTTCTAAAAAACAAACAACCACCAGCCACAATCCGACCCATTGAGCTCATACCCTTGGCTTTCTCCCTGCCCCAACAGCGATTCCGAAGCCAAACCTGCCCATGCACCCAGCAAATGGAAACGCTGCCGGAGCGGAGCTACGAGGACACCGTGCGACTGGCGATCCCAACTGCAAACTCTGAATTTCCTCTGCGGCTTCGGGTGCTGGGAACTGTTTCCCTGAGGGGCTTTAGCTGGGTTAGGGGTTGGTTTGGGTTTTCTTTTTTGTTTCGTTTTGTTTTTAACTGTTTCACTGCATCCCTTTTTTCTTGCCAGAGGAGAAAATGCGAAGGCAATCTAGGCCACCTCTAAAGTGTAACTGGATTTCTTTTTTTCTGTGCTTCAGACTGGGAATCCATCACCTGATGTGGAACAAGGGCTTGGAAAGCAAGGAGATTGCCGGGGACCACCCCCCCAGGAGAACAGAGCATCACCCCCCAGCCCTGCCCAAGCACCCCACTGTGAGCGGGGTTGTTTCTGGGAGGAAGATGCTGGTACGGTGATGAAGGGCATGAATGCGCTGCCGGGATCCCCAGCGGGATCAAAGCACAGCTCTGCTTCTTAGTGGCAAAGAGGCTTTGGTGCAGCTGCCTGCGGGGCCACATACCATGTCCTGCGCTGGGCTTTGGCCGAGGTTTGGTGACAAACAGAGGCGAAGACTCCTCTCGAGCAGCCGTGCAACCAACAAGGTGACAACAGGACTAACCACCCCACCAGGATGGAGCACAGCTGCTGTCACCTGGAGAAAAAGCAAAGGGATGACCCCAAGGGACATTTCTATCTGTGCATGGACTGCTTTTGGTGCCCTTAAATACAAGCCTTGCTCAGTGGAACAAAACAGAGCTTCACTGATAGGGAGGTTTCCTTCCAGGGCTTGCTGTGCACCATGGATTGGGTTGTTTACAGGCTGGAGGATTAAATAGACTTGTACTGAAGGGAAAAAAAAAAAAGATGTGTTTTCAAGTATGTCTTGGAAGCGGTGTCTCGCTTGAAGGAGGCTTTTCAGACTTGCTTGTGTTTGCTGGCTGGAACGTCACTTGTCCACAGTAAGGATGCTGCAACTCACACAAAGTAGAGTTTCTGGAAAAATACTGCGTTAGGGTGGAGGCAGTGAACGGGAGGTGGGGGGGAGAAAAATAAATGCTTTGACTAGCCCTGAAAACAACCCCCTGTTCCAATCTCTCTACGGCTGGTGCCAGCCCTTTCTTTGCTTGCAAAGGGAAACCCTTCAGAACCTGGGGATGGAGGGACCCCTGGGGATGGGGGGACCCCTGACCGACCTTCCTCCCCGCTGCAGCTGGGATGTCCCCGAGGTCCCCAGCACCCCAACACACCAGCCTCGCAGTGGTGCAGGGCAAGCACCCGTCCCCTCCCAAACTCCAGCCCAATCCCACAGCACTGACGTGAACCTGGGGTTTGGTTTATACTGGGGGACAGCTTGTGGCCGATCTCAGGAGCGAGCCTAAGCTGCACCACTAATACGGTGTGAAGCAAAAACAGGGGAGATAAAAAAAAAACCAAATTTTACCTTTTTTTCACTGCCTCCTACTACAGCCTGAACAAGCCGGCTACTGGCTGCACAGGGCTTGGGCGATCCAGCACGAAGCAGGGGGGTTTTTGGCATTTCTGCTTTATTAAAAACCAGCCAGCCTCATTCTTCCGCTGCCACTCCACACTTGCCTTTATTCCCCCTGAGATTCACACGAGGCAAGCCTTCGATGGGGATCTCACAGCACTCAGTGGGTTTCTCAGCCCAGGGCAAGTGCTGGCCCAAATGGGCAGGTCAGTGGCCACGGGCTATGGAGCAGCAAGAACGGAGCTCTCTTCTCCCACCTCTTCAGGGATGTTGGTTATTTGGGAGCTGCGAGGACTAAATAGAAATAAAAGTCACTCAAAAGGAGGTGCTGGTGACTGGGGTGGTCACAACCCCGGGGAAAAGCTGGGCACAGGAATGACAAGGACACGGCAGCGGAGAAGCCAGTGCCCCCGCTGGCAGTGACCTTCCTGCTGGGTTAGGACAGAAATCACTATGAAATGTCCACAGCCTGTCTGAGCTCTGCTACCCACACAGCTTTGCTCTGAATTTTGCAAAGGCAAGGGGGCGGAAGGAGCCCCCTCCCCAAATCTCCACCCCAACAAAATCACTCCAAGACCCCAGGGAGAAGAAAACCTGCTGTGATCTACTGAGAGCTCTTAAAAGCTGAGGATCCTGCAGGCACTCAAGCACCAAATCTCTGCTTTTTAAGACAAGGGGAGGGGGACGATGTGGGGTTTTGCTTGGTGCCACCAAGGCAGCTGGTGCACGGGGAGGGGGCCGTGCTGCCCGCAGAGCACTGCCGCTCGCTGGGAGGGCTGAGGGTGGTTTCTTGGAGGAGCAGGTTCAGATGGAGTTACAGGAACCCCAATCCAAGCTGTGCCCCAGGGTTACACATAACCTTTGTTAGCAGATGCCCTTTCTCATTTGCACAGAGAAAGAAAGAAAAGGAGGGAAGAGTAAACAGGCTGCACAGCCAAATAACTAGCCTTTTGCTGCCCTCAAAAAAAAAAAATCCTCTTTTATTGAAACCATTTCCTTTGGTTATATCATTTCTCTCGAAGCTGGAAGCAATTTTCAGTCTTAAGTGCATTCCCTGCACTAAGTGCACGGACACGAGGCTGCTGCTTGGCTGCCCACCAAGGGGTGCCCTGGAGAGCAGCACGTCCCTTTGTCATCTCCCCACATCAGCTCATCGTCCCAAGCACCTCCTGCAAGGGGGGAGCCCCCAAGGCCAGCGTGGGCAAGGTGCAGCACAGGTCACCCCCACCCAGCGGGGTCCCACAAGTAGGACACAGATGGCATCCATTACATGTTCCCATCCGTGTCCTCTGTCAACAGTGACAACCAGAACAAACCCCGCTCTGCCCAGAATCCCCTGACGAGGGGCCGCACCAGCGCCAGGGCTTTGTTGCAATCACGTGGCAGAGAAGCAGACGTGTTGGGAACTGGGAACTGATCCTGGAGGAGGGGGACGGGGGTCCCTTGTAGACTGCACCAGCCACAGGCTCCAGTCTGGGGCTTTTGGGAGGATGAGAGGCAGCAGGAGCAAATCTGCGTTATTAAGTTTCAGATGTCTGGGACCCTGCAGAGGGGTTGGGTGCCCTCAGCAGCCTGGCATTAGGACCAGCCTTACCCGATTCCCACCAGTAGCAAAAGCATCAAGGTCAGAGAGGATATCTCCAAGGCAGCGGGCACGTGCAGCAAGGAGGAGGAAAGTGTTGAGACAGGAGGAGTTATTTGCCGGGGCTGCTCAAGCCAGTGCCAAATAGGAGCTAATAAAGGTTTACAAAACAAAATGCTAGTTTCAAATTATTAGAATATATATATATGTACGTATCGCCTAAAGCAGCGCCCTCGAACTGGGACCAACAATCAGATGCTTGCTGTTGCTTCGCCTTCCCTGCAAGCCCCCTCAGCTGCTGCTGCTGCAATTATCACACGCGGGTGCTGGGGACCGACGGCAGAGCAGCCAGGCAGAGCCGACAGCACACAGGCTGCAGCGAGAGATAACGCAGCGAGGCACACGGTGGGGGAGCGTGTGTCTCCGATGCTGAAATGTCCCCCACCATGAAGCCGGTGTGTGCACGCTCTCCAGCTCAGCCAGCGTGGGGTAATCCATCCTTTGCAACAAAGGATGAGGAGGCTTGGAGAGTGGGGAGGTGACATTTATATTTTTTTTTCAGGGAGTGCTTTTCCCCATGCCTGGCAGCCCAGAGCGGAACAGCTTTTGCTGCTGGGGACCGTCAGCCACGTGTCAGTCCTGTGGAGGGGTCTCAGCTCTGCAGCAGCTCTGGGAGACTGGAGCAAAGAAACACCCAAAGCCAGCAGGCATCCAGCACGGCTCAAAAGTAAGTGTTTAAAAGCTGGTGCATCCTTGAACAAGGCATCTGTCTGCCAGCAGGCGGGGAGATGGACCTCTCCCTTCCCCTCCTCCAGCACCTGCAAAGGCAGATTATTATTAAAGTTGAGGCTCAGTAGCATTGTTCAAAGGCTTGATCCACATCCTCAACTCCTGACTCTTGGGCATCTTATTATCTGGCCCCACAAGCCTCACCTGACGTGTTCCTGGTAGCACAAGATAGCCACCCTCCTCATGCCAAACCCTCACCCAGCCCAGCACGGTCCTTACGCACAGATGCAGATCCTAGACTCATCGCAGAGCAATTGTTAATGAGTGGATGGCAACGGTGGGAGAGGGAACGAGCTTTAATTCCAACCTGAAACACACGGGCTGCAAACGGCTGCTCCTGGTTGACACTGATTTTCCTGAAGCCCTGTTAAAATTGTGTTGTCCAGCCCTGGATGGGTGAGAAAGAAGCGAGCAAGACTTCTGCCTGACAAGTCTGAACTAGGAACAGGCAGAGCCACGGCAGGAAAAAAACAACCCCCAAATCCGTAGCATTACCTTTTTTTTTTTTTAATCACTTTATTTGTGTGTTTCTATAAACATTTGAACCACTGGACATTTCATAAACCATAAAAACAAACCTTCCTACCCCCAAAACGCACTCAATCCAGCTTGTGGGTCGGACAGCAGCAAGGCTGCCAGCACAGGTAGGTGGTCTCCCCGGATAACCTCCCTCCGGGAGCAAGCCAGCCAGCCCACTGCCTCGGATCCCGAGTGTCTGAGCGATGGAGAGGAGACAAGTTTAAAGCCTCGGTTGCTCTCCTCCTCCAGGGTTGCGATGGGAGAGAAAAGGGTGAATAAAGAATTTCCCTCAATGGAACGTCAGCGCCCGACGGAGAATCCCGACATCCACTTGGATGCAGTGATCTCTGCAAGCTTCCTGGGCTCTGCCAGCGCTAGGGACTGAAACCCAGCCCTTACAAACAGCCCAAAATGCTCCTTAATGCCTCGTTTGCCAGGCGCAGGCGTGGGCAGCAGGCGCTGCTTATAACCGGCTTGTTCACTGCAAGGGCGCGAGCCTGGGGGTGCCGATTCCTCGGGGCGGGCGAGCCCAGCTGTAAGGCACGACGGGGAGGAGAGATGGGGCGCCGGGGGCAGCAGGGGAGCCCAATCCAGCTGGGTGACCCAGCGCTCATCGCCAGGTACCCCGTTGTCCCAGAGGAAAGCACCGTGCAGCGCGAGCGACGCGGAGCAGCACGCGGTCTCTCAGTTCCCCAGGTTCATGTCTGCACCGTGGACGAGCCAAACCAGGCGGAAACAGACAGCCAGGAACCCGGTGCCCAGGAGATCCCCCAGGGCTGTGAGGTAGGGGATGGAGAAATTATCCGGATCCAGCGCCTTCCTCCACATCAGGCGCACGATTAGGTCAGCAACGTAGAGCAGGATTCCCACCTGAGGAGAGGCAGCAAGAAGGTAACACACAGCTTCACAAACACAATACCGTGGCCATGGCCAAGGTACCAGAGCTAGTGGGGATCCTGAGAGTCAACGCCTTCCCCAGAGCTGCCCGTGGGCACAACATCACCTCGAGTCTCTCCACCCCAAAAGCATCTCTCAAAGGCAGGGTTCCCACCTCCCGCACCCCGAACGGGAACGCTCCCATTCACTCCTGCAGCAATAGGGCTGCTGCAGCCCCAAAGGGTAAGTTTGTAGCCAGATATTTTTCTCCTCATCTTTTTTTTTTCTCCATTAGAAATTCAGATTGTGTCTGCTTTGCTTTGCCTAAAAGTCTCAGTGGGCAACTGAAGTTTGAGGCAGTTTTTACATCAAAGTTATCCCAAGCAGCACTGACATGTTAAAAAAAAAGAAAAACTTTTTTTTTTTTCATCTCAACAGTTTTAAAATCTTTGTTGTGACTTCTTTTAATTCCTATTTCATTCCCGATTCTGATAAACAGATGGAGGAAAAAAATACTTCGGTTAAAGATGAAAGGCTGTCTAGTTAATTGAATTAAGAAGGGAGAGAGAGTTTGCACCCCATGTCTGTGGTCCCTCCGTGGGAGACCACAGCACAACAGGAACCGAAGACAGAGGCGGCATTTCTAAAGGTGAAAACTGCAAGCTGGGCGGGGGGACAGGGAGGAGGAGGGACAAGGGAAGCGAATGAAATAACAGAATCACAGAAACTAAAGCAGTATGGAAACTCAAGAGCTTTTTATAGAGCATTTCTCTGCCTCAACATAAGATCAAATATTCCCACACCTTTCCTGATGGTCCTTGGTTTAACCTACGCTAAACATCCCTCCGAGATGGAGATGCCACATTTTAAGCAATTAATTCCACGGCTTTTTTTTTCTGTTTTTGTTTTTTACCAAGGTCTAACATAAATCTGCCTTTTATTTTTTTTCATTTGAAACCCACGATTTCACGTTTCATCCCTAGTGACCACAGGAAAAAAAAAATATTCTGTCCCTCCCTACAGACAGTTGGTAGTTTAAAGCCTGTTAACCAGATTTTTCTCAAGCCTCCCTTCTCTGGACGAGCTAACCCCCATCCATTCAATCGCTCCTCTGAGGTCATGTTTTCTAGGCTTCTGATCTTTCTCTTTGGGCTTCCTCCAGCTGACCCAAACTTCCCCCTCTTGTTCTTTCTATATAAAGTATAACAGAGGGGAAGAAAGAACCAAGCAAAGTGCATTCTCCTCCGCTGGCCTCCACGGGAATCTTCTGGGGTCAGTGGCGTTGCTGGGATCCTGCTCTTAACGCTGTCATTTATTCGTATTTTTGTGCTTGGCTCTGGTTGAGGAGTTACCCCAATGCATAAAGAGAAGAATAAATATTTTCTTTTACAACTGAGGCTGTGCTGCTGGGCTTAGGGTTGTGCAAAGGTCAAGAAAACCCAATTGTTTGCACATGCGAGGAAATCACCCCCAGACATGAGGCCACTTGTAAGGCAAAGCGAGAAGTCAGCTACCCCAACCCGCACATCGATGAATCACGGGTTTAAAAGGGCAGGAGAAGTCAGAGCCTTGGTGAGTTTAAGCAACATTTCCGAGTGAGATGACAAAGTCTACAGGGCAGGCAGAACAGCAGAAGGGAACAGACAGAACCAACTGGATGAACTTGCCCATTGCCTACCCGGAACTTTTACTTCTGAAGATGAACTTCTCAGTCCTGGGTTCTCCCAGGCTTTTGACCCGTATAGCCCTGCCCAGAGGGATCCCCAGGTTTTCACCATGATATGCGAAACGGATTTTCAAAATGAGTGGGGAAACCTGCTGGCCTCTCACCTCCCCATTACTGCCATAACCAGCGGCAGCCTAGAAATACTCGGGGCTTAGAGACTCCAGGAGTGAACAGGGTAAAACAAGGTGTCACCTAAGCCAGAGGTCCCTCCTTGCCAAGTGTATGTCTGCACATCTACTGCAGCTCAGCGGGTGATGAGAACTTGTTCCTCATCTCATCTGGCTCCTCGCTTACCCTTAAGGGCAGTCGTGCTCACGTGGGACACCAGACCCTGGCAACTGGGGTGAAGTACTAGTGGACCCACAGAAGATACATGATGTAGGAAGCAAACCTGAAATTATTGGAAATGTGGGCTGCTGCTGGAAGTTTTACCGTGGCTGCTGTTTAACCTGGAGACTGTTCTGTTTTGGCAGTATCTGAGAGGTTGGGGTTTACCTGCAGCAAAGCAGCAGTCAGATACAACATCACAAAGGTGAAGGACAGAGACGTGTGGCCTCCCTGCAGCAGGTGGATGGTGTAGAGGAACACAAGGTGCCCTGGGATAACCAGGAGGAACAGGACTCGGGCTGACTTGGAATTCACCTCTGCAGAAGACAGAGAAACAGGGATGACAGCGGCTGTAGACAGTGGGGGGAGACCAGGACAGCCGCATATTTTACCGCTGGTGCACAGACATGGGGCTGTCCCCTCCCACCAACCACATTGCTAACGCCTTTTCGAGATCGTGCAGCAATCTGGAGCATCTGCAGTGCCAGCCCAGCAGCTTTGTCTAGCACGGATACGATCTACCAAAGACGTGCTCCACTCCACTTCTTCCAAACACTCCTCTCAGCTGCTCTCGCCTCCCACTGCTCTGCCTTGCTGCAAGCACTTTCCCACTTTTCAGTTTGCTCCAGCAGTAACTCCCAACCTAGCATGGAAATCAAGGGGAATCTGCAACCTAAAAAGACAGTTTTGCTGATGCTTAGGTTTACCCATAGCTGAAGAGGGAGGAATTGCTGGTTTTCAGCAAGGTTATGCTCTATTCACCCTCTAGGGCAAGTGGTAGCTCTAGGCTAGCCGTGGTTAAAATAACTTTCTATTGGATCAAATCGGAGATTCTTTTTCAATTACTTTTCTTTAGTGCTCCCTGAAGGCCAGTTTCTTTGCATGTCAGTAAGCAAGTATACCACAAGCTTTTTTTATTTTTTTTTCCCAGCTGCCCACTGCAAAGATGCTTCCCCTCTAATCTGAGCATCGTCCCTGGAAGGGGGAAAGGGAGTTCTGCCTTTGAAACCCACCTAGTCCTTCGCGAACCAGGCTTGACAAAGGAGCTATCTGTGATGACATGCCTTGGGACACGGACACCTAGGGTTCAAGGTCTACCTGATGAGAAGAATGTGGTGCATGGGTTGGGCCAATTCTGCCTCATCTTGTATGGCAAAACTCCAGGCATGCTCCAGAAGTGCAGGAATGTGGAAATGCGGCTGGCCTGGATGGCAACCAGATTCCCTCCGACACCTACGAGGACAAAACACAGGAAACCTGTAAACCACCTTCACTGCAGCAGGAAACATCGGTCTAAAACCCAGCCCGAGGTGAGCTCTGCATTCACTTAGAAGCTCACTGAGAGCAATTAAGAGAAAAACCTGATCCCACATCTCATGGTGATGCTGCGCTATTCACTTTGCAGGAACAATGCTTAAAAATCAGGAAGGCTCCAGTGATCGTCTCCTTCTTTATTGGAAACATTTTCCCTCGCTTCCCAGCACCGGCTGTGAATGCCACGTGGCCTCTGAAGATGATGTATTTGCACCTGGTTTGATGCAGCCTGTGAGCAGCACCCGGGGAAAGCAGCGCGGGCAATGGCAGATGCTGCTCACAGCCACTTCTGCATTTCCTCACCCAGAGAGCCATTATTGTTTAAAAGACAACAAACATCGCAGAAAGTGATTATATGTCTGTCTGAAGGCATCTTAACACACTCGTTA
Organism: Syrrhaptes paradoxus; assembly: GCA_013400615.1. Taxonomy (NCBI): domain Eukaryota; kingdom Metazoa; phylum Chordata; class Aves; order Pterocliformes; family Pteroclidae; genus Syrrhaptes; species Syrrhaptes paradoxus. Next base: position 130,338 of record VZTO01021925.1, on the reverse strand, counting down.
AGTGAGAAGGAATCATATGAGAATGAATCAGAGCCCAAATCTGTTAAGTAATTAAAAGGCAATTAATTTCTTCCAGACTGATTAATTCTAGCAAACATGAAAAAGCAGCTACATTTTCCAGCAGAAAATAGAGGGATGATGCTCTATGGAGCAAACTTCCACTACCTTGAGCATTTGCAGGGTAGAAATGCCACAGAAAAGATAACTGTGAGCCAGATCCTACAGGCTTCTCCTGTTCTCCCCTCCTTGATGAGGGAAACGCTCCATCATTAAATGGGAGATTCGCCAGAGCGGAATCAAGGTGAAAAGACGAAGATGAGCTCAACAGAGCTCAAGATGGGAGCTCTCTGAATCCTGCACTGCTACCTTTGCAGGACTCTCCTACCCGTGCAAAGACACAGAGCACCTGGTAACTGCCACCAGCTCTGCCAACGGGCTGCACACCCCCACGGAGGGAAGCCTGGGTCAATCGTTGTTCAGCTCAGCTGCTGTTGAGAGCTTTCCCAATCGGGCTCTTTGGCGAACCGTGCTGGAAAGAGGTTGTCAGCAAGGTGGCTGTCTTCATGCAGATCCAGTACGGTGACAGGTGGGTGACACCCTCTGACACTGCAAGAGGACGCCACGATTTGAGGGTGGCACGAGGCTAAGCCTGCCCTAGGAATGGGGGTTTCCCCTGGAATGGGCCTGGCCTGCAAGAACATTACAATAGCAGGAAAATAACCCGGTGGGTCCGCAGCGATGCCAGGATCTCCAGCAGTTTGTACTGGTGTGTGTGTGTGTGTAACAGTGCTGTGAGGCTTCAAACTATAAATATAAATACACACACAAAAGATGTTGACATATATATATATTAAAAATTCCTATATATAATCTCTCTATAGAATCTTTTATATATATATACACACACATGTATATATATAAAGTTTCTATATTAACGTTTATCAACAATCTGCAGAGGGGATGATTGCACAGCTCCAATTGCTGAGTGCAGAGAGACAGGGAAAATGGTTTTATTGTGACATCCTTAGTCGGTTTGATGCTGTGAAAGTAAAGGTGTCGACGTAGCTCTCAGAGGCAACTATCAGATGCTGTTAACCTTTCCCACAGCCCTGCCAGTATTTTTCAGCCCTGCCTGCTATTTTACTCCAGAGATGCTTCAAGGTATGAGTGAACAGGGATGTGATGGGGATGAGTTGTTTGACTTCCACTCATGATGGGAGCAAGGACTTGAACACTGGCTTCTGCACAGAGGCAACAGTGGATACCATAACCCTTGGGGGGGGGGGAGGTATAGATAAAAGCATGCATATAACCCCCCTGCCCAACCTACCATTAATCACAGGTGTGAAAACCGCCATGCCTTCAAAGTTTGGGTCAGTTACAGTTTTGTCCAAGATGAGCCCACCAATGCTGTTGAAAAAGGACAGGCAATGAGGGTGGTCAACCTCTCTTCCCGGGGCAATGCCTACGCTGGATCAGGAAGACCTCCTTGCCCACCCTTGAGCAAAACCCTTGATAGCGATCAGGGAAGCTTCATCATCCTCCCCAAATTTTTGCTACGCTTCTATACTGGTCTTAGCAGGTTTATTTTAAACTCTCTCCCAGACCCCAGCTGGGTCTGGAAGATGCAGCACAGGGGGGATGAACTATCTGGCTCTACGTTCACCAGTCTCCTGTCTTTACAGCTGGATAAAAATGAGGCTGAAGTCTGGCTACTTGAGATGGCTGTCGTCTCCCTTTTCAGTCTCCTGGCTTGCACCCACGTGGTGCATGAATACGCAAGTGAGACTTAAAATGATGGTTTGCTTTTTCCAGTCATTTTGGGACTCCTTATCCGCCATGCCAGAGCCTGTTGGAGGGCCACCAGCGGCTGAGAAGCACCGGACAAATGCCCTTCTGCTGTCCCTTCCAGCTTCACTTCTGATGGCTTTCTAAATGAGCACGGGGCCCCTCTGCAGCGAGCCCCCGCGCGCGGGCTCAGGAGCAGCTCCTCCGTTTACCTGCTGATGCTCATGGCAACGATGACTGGCTGCCATCCGGATTTCAGGACTTCGGCAAGGGAAGGACTTTGCTTGGCGATAGCAACCCAGAGAGGGATCATGACAATGAAGACAGCACAGATCAGAGGAGAAAGGTATTTCACATCTGGTAAGGAAAAGAAATTTTGAATTAAATGCCCCTGGATGCACAGGTTGCCAAAATCATATTGTAGAAAATCTGGAAGAAAAGCAGCAGGGCTGTCGCTCAGACTGAGTTACATTAGCAGGAAAATCACATGAACCAAGATACTCCCCAAGTCACCTCACTCCACAACAGAAATCCACAATTAACCCCTGAAACTCACTGCTAGAGGACGTTATTTGAAAATCAGCAGGACTCAAAGCAAGCTGTATCTGAAGATGAGCAAATCTCCAATTCCATCTCCAGCTAAGCAAGACAAAAAGTTACAAAATTTTTGGCTTCAGGGTACAAATCAAACAGCAGGGCAAGGGGAAAACTCCTGTGTACAAGCTGTATCACACCACTGACACCTCATGCCTTCACTTAAAACAAGAGGCAATAGGTACTTTTGGTGGCAAGCAAGCAGAATTGCTGAGCAGCTGCTCTGCTCTACAGGAACCAACACTCCCTTGCACGTATAAGCCAGTTAAGATCCAGGGTTTCTTTCCTGCTAGCTCACATGTGTTTCCATTAGGTGCTTTTTCCATTTTGCAGGGGCATAACCTTCAAGTGACCTTTAGAAGCAAAGGAATTAAAAAATAAGTAGTGTGCAGGACTAAAAGAAAATAAACATGACTCAGAAGCATGAGAAACACCTTCAAGCAATGGGGATGATGCCAACCCTTTTGATAGAAAAATGCTTCTTCAACAAAGCTCTCCATCTGGTCTCTGCGCCGGGGCCAAAGCCAGTGGGGTGTAAGGCAAACTTTGCAGGTAATCTGGGAGATGAAGCAGGCTCAAAGCATGCATTTTTCAAAATGACATTGCCAGGGCCTTGGGCGACCTGGATGAGATAGTGCTGATGTGATATCTTCTGTGAAACCAGGGCTCTTGGAGAAAGAGGTGCACTCCTGACGTGTGGCTTTATTCGGCACCAAAACGCAATCATCTCTGTGTGGGAACAGCTGCTGTGCTGTCAGTGTGCTTTGCCACCCGGGGTCATTTAGGACAGACGGGTGGTAGGACAGACGTAGCTGCTGTACTGGATCTCCTACCTCCAACTCCTGGTTGTTATGGGCAATTAATTCCTTCTTAAATAATACAGACACGAGCAGTGGAGTCTACTGAACCTTATCAAAGCCCACGGAAAAACTCCTGGTAGGATGCATGGATTTCAGTCCCCACATTCCAGTTCTGCCGCATTCCTTCACACACAGCCCGTAAGCAAGCTGAAACTCTTTGGCACAGTTGGTATCTCCACTATGCCCGACTGGGAAGGACCAGGGTTGATTTTTAAAAAAAATTAAAAGTCTTCATGGCAAATATTCTACATGAGGAGATGGTGCTGCATCAGCTAGCACGCGGTACCCCAAACTCACTGGTGTTTTTGAAGGATGCATTTTGGTAGGACCCAGAAGTTGTCACAGCGTGACCGGTCCCTTACTACGCACTGGGAAGGGAAATGGATTTATTCAGCCCCCATCAACAGGACCTTCCTGCTTCACATCACACTCCCAATGACTAGGTGTCTGTGCGGAGTATTTTCCACCTCAAGGGGCTATTTAAGCTGCTCTGAAAACATCACTAATGCTCTCTGGTCACAACCACAGAGGATATGTTGTTCTGCCATGTGCTGCCTGGGAGATATTATCAGGGGTGTAGCAATCGAAAGACAAACCAGCTTCACAGAGGCAGGTGTGATGGCGTCATGGAAAAAGCCTGGTAAAAAAAATGCACCTCCGGAGTGCATGGAGGATTCCTGGGTCTGTCCCTCAACGTGAGCTCCTTCGCTCCCTCGCTTGCTGGCATATGGAGCGAGTTAAACAGCTGCCTCACTGTGCACAGTCTGATGCAACAGTTTGGGTTTCAAATGGTACCGAGTTTGCTGAATCTTTTTATTTTCCTGTTTCTGTTCTAGGTTAAGCTCACAGTAAATAGCCTAGCACTTGACAAACACCGGTCAGGAATATATCACCAAGCTGCAATATGGTTTGAGCTTTTCAGTGTCAACAGGTGCCCAAGTCTTTGCCAGCCAGCAGCATGGCCACAACTCCTACTCAGAGTCCTGTGAGCACAAAACAGTGCAGCACTGCCTCCCTCCCTCCAAAGTGATCATATCTTATTCATCCGCAGCTCTCCACGTGAGAAGATACAAGAATATTTTACAAAAGCCAAACCCCTGGAACAGCTCGGTGAGGAAGGACCTGCCATCACCCATGCACAGCCAGGAACACGCAGGAACAGAGTCAGTGTCACATCTGTCAACCTTCTGTTCCAAAGCTATGCGATACACGTTGGTCATTTCTTTGACAAATCCCAGTTGTGTTTCTTAGGCTCTGCCTTCCAGTTTGCTACCAAAACAGAGCCTGGAAAAAGCCTCTTTGGTCATTTTTCTACCCCAGTGGCATGACAGCCTCCATTCTGAAACATCCCAGAAACGTGTAAGCGCCCTGCGGTAATTTCACAAGGACTCACCCCTCCCTTGCTGAGCTGCAAACCCCCACTAAACACCGTACCTATGTATTTGAAGAGCGTACTGCTGATTCCCGCCAGCAGGGAAAGGGTTATCAAGTCTCCAAGGCTCGCTGCTATGGGTGTGGCGACATTGTCTGGATTGATCCCAACTTTCCTTGCTCCGATGATCACGCCGATCATCACCAGACCTAGAGAAGACACAGAGAATGCATCCTGCTGCGTTTCACCCCAGAGCTGCTCTTCTGCTTCCCAGGGGGACGTGGGGTCTGGGAAAAGCAAGAAGCAGCTTGCCCACAGTGGTACCACACAGCTGGAGACTGGACATCCCCAGGAATTTGTCCTCTTGCTTTCACCAACCCGAAGGGCACGGCTTTGCCCTTATGAACTGCACTAAAGGCGCAGAGCCACACCAGCAAATTCCAGGGATCAAAGGAGATACCAGCGGGCAGCCCAAATTTAGAAGCTCCCCCCCCGAGCAGCCTAATCTTTGCTGCCTCGAAGCAGGACCAGACACGAAGCACACTCACAGATAAGCACACAGCAGGCATGTGGCAGCCTCCTGGTGCCATCCCCTGCTCCGGATTCCACAGCTCAAAGATATTTTCCATATTAGACCAAAATTTCTCTGAGTTTGTACCACCAAGGAGCAACGAGCTTTCTTACAGTAGCCTGGGTGAGCCTTTCAGCCTGGCCGTCAGACTAACTCCTCCCGTTCCAGGGTCTCTGGGGCTGCTTTGATTTGCACTGGGTGGATGTTGATGCCGTGAGCAGCAGAGTCAAGAGGTTATGGAGATGGCCCACATCACCTCTCCTCCCCGCTGCTCTGAGCTGCACCTGGAGAATTCATCTCTTTGTCAGGATTGCTGCAGAGGAGGGATGCTTTGCTTGCCCAAGTTAATAAGCACAAACCCCAAACCCCAATGAACATGTGGGAATCCCTCAGCCATGTGGAAGAGCCACCTGGAACAAACCCTGCCCTGCCAGCCTCTGCTGCTGTGTGCACGGCGAGGGCAGCCGTGGGATGAGACACAGGACATCTCTTCAAAGTCCTTCCGTGGATGCACCAAAGACACCCCGAGAAAGGGCAGTTCCCTGCAGCTCACAGCCCCCGGGAATGCCACGCGTGCCCCCTTCCCTGTCACAACATCAGAAATACACCCTCACACAACTTGGCATTCTCCCCAAAACCCTCCTGGACACCCATGCTCCCCTCCCCACAGCACAGGTCATGCTGCCGCCCTTCCTGGCCATCAAACAGCCGCTTCCCACCGTGCACACCCACAGACGGGCCACTGAGACCACGTCCAGGGAACACACCAATGCCAGCGGAAAGGCTGTTGGTGCAGCAGCAAAGCCTCTGTGTCACGCTGAGCAGGGAGACTGAAGGGAAGAGTTTAAAGGAAGCTGGGCTGCTGCTTTTCTCTTTTAACAACTGCTTTATCCCATGTTTTTCATCAAAGGCATCTGCGATCACCCCTTGACTCCAGCTTGAGGATATGCACTTGCTCTGACTTGTCCTTTTCGTTTGGAAAACTTGCTGCATCCGACTCTGACAGCTCCCTCTGTTCAGGGTATCCTGCTGCCCTCCTATGGCAGACTACAAACTGAGCACCTCTAGGTGACACGGAGCAGCTCCTCCTTGTCCACCCCAGCACGTTGCCCTTGCAAGGGGAACAGCCAGGGGAGGGGACAGCCTGGCTCCAAGCTCACAGCAGGCAAGCCACCGGGCTGGCCACAGCCCCTCTGCAGGACACTGGGTGACCCGCGTCCATCTCGAGCGTGGTCTGGAGCTGTCTGCTAACAGACTCTCCATCCTGCTGTGTGCAGGGCATTAGTTCATCCTCCCCTAGGAAAGGACTGGTGTAGATGGCTCAGGCGTCCCACAAGACACATGGAGAAAGTGTGTGCAGGTGTGTGTACACCCACGCGTGGCATTTTTCACGTGTCAGGTGAAGTGGAACATTTCCATTGCTGCTGCGGATGCTGAGATCCCAGCAAGGAACAGATGCTGGGAGAAGAGAAGCAAAGGCAGGATGCAGAGGGGATGAAAGCAGCAGACATAGGACTAATGCTCCCTGCATCCCTCCTCCCTGTGCCACACCGAAGGGATGTCAGCTGGGCTTCCCTGGCAGAAGGGACAGTTTTTTCCACGCCTGAGTGCTGCATGTTCGATCTAAGCACCCAAAAGGACTCACCGAGAGAAAGGGCAGCTATGAAGGCCGTGGTCACGCTGCTGGCACACAGCACAGCAGCTTGGCTCAGCTCCACAGAGCCCTTGGAGATGGCTCCCAGGATCACAGCAGCAACAGCAGCCAGAAGTCCCACCACGGTGGCCTGGACCTGGGGAGCAAAAGACAGCTGGTGAGCAACCATCTGCATCTGCTGCAGGCAGTCCTGGCTCCACGCGGCCGCAGAGGGCAAAGCCTTGCAGAGATGCTGATTGCTTCTGTATTTAAGCAGCATCCCTGTAAGGCTCCACTACGTTAAAAAAAAAAATCCTGACAAAGTTTGGAGAAAAACTCTGGAGGCCTGCAAAGGGCAGATAACATTTTAGCAAAGGATGCTGAGTCCATCAGCAAAGGAATAGCCCTGGTCAGTACAAAAAGGGGCTCCCCATCAGCACAGCCCCCCTAGCAAGCTGAAGGCTGTGGAGGGTGATAAGGGAAAGCACACAGACACATGTTGCAAGCCCTGTGGCCCTGCCATCTGCAACCTCTAGGCTGGTTGCTGGTTTTTAACAAGCAGAAAGAGCTACAAGAGGCACATTTCTCCCACCTCTCCCCTCCTGCCCAAGGCTAATCCCAAACGCTGCCAGTAAACAACAGGCTTTATCTAGGGGCTGTTGTGAAGCAGGGACTGTGCCGCGGTTCCCCCTGCAAAGCCAGGGTTTTTCATTATTTCAGCTTGCCCGCAAAGGCAATGAATGTGCAGATGTGTTTTGCAGTTAAACTGCAAGCTCTGGGGCCACACAGAGCTTTACTGGAGGTCAAGTCCCGGGCTCTGCTCGGCTCTGTTGAGAATACCTTCCCCAAATCAAAAGCTCTGGATCCAGTATTGCTGGGAACAGATGCTGTCGGGCTGCAGCACAGCACAAGAGCCTTTTCCCTCTCCCAGCTGAAGTGTCTCACCTGGATAAGGGCTAAATTGCAGGTGGCCATTTTCCATTGCTTCTGGGCATCATCCATCTGTCCGGTGTTAGCCTAGGAGCCAAGAGAGACACCCTGAAAACCTGTGGCTGTGGCACAGGCAGATGCTGAAGGCGGTTTCAGCTGGTCCCTGCGGGAAAGGGGTTACTAAAGCCAGCGAGAAGCAAGCACAGGTCAGCACATCCCAGCCTTCCCTGTCCTTCATTCTTGACACGTCTCCATCATGCTCCAACCCCGTGTCCCAGCACCCGAGGCTGACACGAGGTGCAGAGGCATTGTAGGGCACAACCACCACATCCCGCACAAACCAAAAGCTGAACAAATTAAACCATTTTTTCCTCTTTTATTTCCCTAAATAGCTCCGTTAAACTCCAATTTCTCCCAAGAAATGCAATACAAACAGGACAAAGTAAAAATAACTGCTTAGGGAGATAGGAGAGGTCAAACCCAGAGCAGCAAAAGCTACTGCGGGTCCCAAGAAGCCTCGATCTGCTCGCCGGGAAGCCCTGGGTCTCTCAAGGATCAATACCCACGGAAAAACGATCCAACACTGAAGCTGACAGCTGTGGAGCCCTGGCTTTGTCTCCTTCATGTGTCACAGGGCCCCAAATCTCAGCCACCAGCCACCCAGGGACTAATTCACCTTCAAAGCGCAGATGGAAAGTCTCTGTTCCAGTTACAAAATGAGGGCAAACACATTATTTTAACACTCACACACCACTAGCTTCTACTTAGCAGAAAAAGGCCCATCTCATACACATATATATAGAAAAGCAGAGTGTCCTGATGCCTCTGGCTAACCCCCACCCTCCCCACACACACCATCTCCCCGTTAACTCACAGCAGTGGAGAGCCTGGATGCCAGCGTCATCTCCAGATTACCCTTCAGGCCAACCAAGGCAGGAACCAGGATAAAAACTTCGGTAATTGTCCGAAACACGTCCCAGTGCTGGAAGAAAACAAAAGCAACAACCTCAGTTTGTGATGCTGAGCGGTCCAACGCTGTCCCTTCGATGGGGAGCAGGTTCCCACCTCGGCACCTGCTCTGTCGGTGTCTGCCGTGCCCGTGGGGACAGATGCTGCCCTGAGCTGGCTGCATTTGGGGAGTGAAGAGATTTTTAGGTTGCAATATGCTTTCTGAGCTCATGCACAGCAAAGCACTATCCTAACAGAGAAGGAACCTTCCTCCTAAGGGCAGCAGAAGATTTAGGAAAGCCACAAATTAAAATGTGCCTTTAGTATTAGCCAAGAACAACATGAAAAATAACGAGGGTTCACAAGCCAAATGAAACAGAGCATGATCACCATCCTCTGTACTGACACTCGATGCAGGGACACCTATTGCTATCAGACTCTAAGAACAAAAACAAAGAGCTAGAAACAACCTAACAACAAAAAGTTGTGTCTGTCTTTTTTTACCAAACTTCTAACTAAGCATCTAAGACTGGTGGTGGGAGGGAAGGAGATTTTTGTGTCTCTTCTCCACAGGCAGTTCCTAAATCTTCCTGTTACCAAGCATGCTCCCAGTACAGTTGGAAAAAGGATTCTGAGTTAAGATATCCCATAAGCCTGAACTGCTGGGCCAATATCTTGATTATCATTGCTCCTCTAAAGCTAAACTGTACGAAGCTGTTCAATCAGCTGCCAACATTACAAATCCTCTGAAACCCTAAGAAACTTTATTGATTAACACATCTTCTCTAATTTATCTACCATACAGTTCCTCGGATCATAATTCATTCACCCCCTGTGCGTTCAAGGATGCTGGCAAAGTCCCACTGTAGCTGGAGAGGCTCCCATCCTGGTGAAATCACAGAATCGAGCAGCTCACCGTGGAGTAAAACCAACCAGCTCAACATTTAAGAGCAGAACACAAGAAAAAAAGAGCAGCTGCAACAAGTTGGACCAAAGGTCCATCTAACCTATGCCCATCTCCACCAGCAATCAAATTCAGACGTATAAAACAAGAATCTACAACAAGTAGACAGAATAATCACCTGTGTATTTTCCAGCCTACAACTGCCTGCCATAGGGTACTGAGCACTTACCGGCATTCTGAGGATTTCTCTTTCAGGTACTCATCCAATCTCCCCCCATCCAACCCCTGTGCCATCCTGTGGCAAAAATTTCCTTAGTTTAGCTACATACCATGTGTTCATTAATTCTAACTTGTTACCAGCTAGTATCATACAACGGTCCCGAATTCCGGCTCTAGAGGACAAAATGAACAGATCCCTGCCCATCTTCTCCACATCCATTGGGGTTCTATCAACCTGAAGATCCAGGAGGTTGGACAGACTCGGTAAATGTCGACACATTCATCCGTCAGCCTGTTGGGAAATAGCCACAGGGTGTACCGGCTGGGTGTTTCGCTCTGGCTGGGCCATGGGAAGCTGTGGGAAGGCAGTGGTGTGGCTCTCACTGGGAAGACCTCACAGCTTCCTTCTGAGTCAGGATGAATGAAACTGGCGCTGAGCCAGCCCGCAGCACGAGACACCCCTCAGAGACGCTGATAACAGACAAAAACGTTACTATCAATAGAAAAAGGCACATTTCCTGGCACTGGTGACCTGGAAACTGGCACATTTCAAAATGTTAAATGTAAGCTACCGTTGAGCAAATAACGGACAACACGAGAAGAGTCGCCTTATTTGACACGCGACAATCTCGTTTGAATTTGTGAACGTGGAACTTCAATAGCTGAGAAAAGCTAGGGGTGGACATCTCCTAAAGATTCAAATCCCTCTCTCTCCTCTCTCTTTAATTAAGAATAAAGATCCAAACACATCTTTGACACCTTCAAAAGAAAGAGGAGACAAAACAGACTTCATAGTCACGATGTGAAAAAAAACAATCACTTAAAATACAGAGGCGTGCAGACATTCATATTTAGTACCTTGCATATTTTGCACATAAAAAGACACAGAAACCAAAAGCAACAGGAAAACTCAACTGTTTGTTTTTTTCTGTGCAGGTCACCTTTGGGAAACATGATTTTGTGACATCAACGTAAGCTCCAATCGTTGTGTTCAATGAATTCTGCAGGTCTCAAGCCATCATAACAGAAGTTTCAGGATGGGAGTACAATTTTTTGTGACTCTGCCTTATGTATAATTACACTGAAAGGCTTTGAACAATTAATAAAGAATCACACAACTGTACTAATAAAAAAACCTGATTTAATTGCCTCCATTTGAGTGTCATTAGTGACTCACCAAGAGCCCGAGGACAGATTCGTAATGATTTGTACCACGGTAGCCAGGACTCCACTGTGTGAGGGACTGCAGACATACCGAACAGATGATTGAGGCTTTGAGCAACCTGGGCTAGTGGAGGGTGTCCCTGCCCATGGCAGGGGGGTTGGAACTTGATGATCTTTAAGGTCCTTTCCAACCCAAACCATTCTATGATCCTATGATCCCTGTGCCATCGCCTTGCAGGACTGCCAGCTGGAGGGGCTGGGAACGTGGCAGGTTAGAGGTGTGAAGGCAAAGGAGCTGCCTGAATAAAGACAGCTGGATTAAGTCTAGGAAGCATCTCTGTCCTTTGAGATGAAAACTGTCCTAGAAGGAACAGAAACATCCCGTGCAGCACTGCAAACCCACTGAATCAGAAAGAGACTCTTTCCCACTTTGCACCTTGGAGTTACAGCCCTACAGCTCGGCTCTGAAGACACTTGGTTGGTTACCCCACGATCCACTGCAGCTGGTCTTCACGCCAGATGAACCTGCTCATGGGGTCCCATAGAGGAAGAGAGGCTGGGATGCACCAAGACAGTCTCCCCAGTTTAGTCTGGTCCCTCCTTACACTGTCTGCACAGTCCCAAGCATGTCCTGTGACCTCTCCAGAGCATCCATCCTCCTCCATGGCAGCACCTAAGAAACCTCAGAGGTTGTCCATTGCCCTGAACTAGTCAACAGAAAGATCAAAAGATCCTGGACTATAAAACACAAGCCAATTTAAAATCCTTTCCAATGCTAACCATCTCATGGGCTTTTATCAACAAAGGAGAGGGGTGCCTTTTGTCTGCGACTTTCATTTGGACTGCGTCCTACCGCAGCGGTGCGGAAGGTGAGAATGAAAGGGAAGCTTTCCTCCTGAATCCTCTAGTTTGAAATCTGGTTGTCGAGCTTCAATTTGATTCTTTACCTTGCTGTGAAAGAGTGGGCCAACCACTGGCCAGGCCCTGCAAGGTCTCCAGCCATGCCAGCCACCCTGGAATCCAGATGGACCAGCCGGCCAAGGATCACTGGAGCAGAGGCAGAAATGTCCAGCAAGAAATGACCCTTGCCGTGCTCCCAGCCCTGCACAGAGACTGTGTCATCACACCACCAAGAAGAGAAAACGGCAAATAGCCAAATAGCTATTTCTTTGGGTATCCTTTTACTACAGCATGAGACACCCAAGTGTGAGCCTTGGAGTCAACTGGGCTAGACAAATATCTCTTGTTGATTTTTTAAATTTTTTTTTATTTTTAACAGTCACATGAAGTTTTTGCTTTCACCCTAGGACAGATCAGAAACTGCTAAAATCCCAAAAAAGTTTCACAGGACACCAACAAGCAATTTCCATTTTGTTCTCTTTATAACAACATCACCCCTGCAAATGAGAGCACCAGCTGGACTCCCAGCACAGAACCACATTATTTGGAGATATTTTGTGCGTAACAAACCAAGGGCAGCACCAAACTCACACGTATGCTCTAGAGACCATCCTCGAGCTTGCCCATAGATCTCCCTGTCAAAGGCAAACACGGAGTTTCCTACAAATGATTCTATGAATATTTTGCAGTGACTGCAAACAGTGCAAAGTGTTCCTCAGTCAGACCATCCTCTAAAAAATGGGAAAATCACAGACTCCTGGACTAGAAAAACTCACGATTACCAATAATGAGTCTTATGGTACCTATCCTCAAGTAAAGAAACCTAGTCTCAGGCTTTAGTTGGGCAGGACAGTGAATTTCTAGCTCTCATGCTTGCAGAAAGAAAAGCTGAAAATAAGCAGCTCAAAGACAAAAAGGCAGAGAATAATAATCCAAACCTTTAAAGGCTAAGATCTCTGGATTTTCCCAGCTACTGGTTTTTGTTTTAAACGTGGGGTCACTGATATCCCAGCCGCTTACCCCGCTGACGTCTCTCCCACACCAGCTGTGACTCTCGGTGCACTAGCTCCCTCCTCTGGGAGCTGAACCCCCGGCTGATGGCTTCTATTTCAACACAGCTGGAAACACCTCCACTAAAAAATACACTGTTATTGCACCTCACGTGTGACCCCATTTCTAAGATTCTAGCGAACAAATACACAGAGCAGACTGGTATTTGAAGGACACATTGCTTGTGTTTTCCATCAGTTTGCACACAGTTACATTTCTGAGCAGAGCCCAGTTCTTAGCAAGCACATTTGATTTCTCCTAGAAAAAGCCCTATTCACCTGCCAAGGGAATGGAGCGGGTGTGTGCTGTGCCTTTATCCTTCTCGGAGACGCCTGGCCAAAGATAACTGCTAAATATTAACACAACATCCTGGGTAGTTTGAGAACTTCTGAAATGCTGCAAGACAGGTCTGTGCCTAAGCACAGCACAAGGTGGAGACGACAAACACAGCGCAGCAACAGCGTGTGCCACTCCAGTTAACCCTTCTTTGCTGTTCCTCCTATTCCTTTTAATCCAACTTCTCTGCCTTCTTTGTTTCTTCCAATGCAAAACAAAACAGCAAGGTATTGTCTTTCCAAACACTCAAGGATCCATATTTAGCTCCTGCTGTGGTACTAATGCCAGAGAAGCCAATGTACCCCAGTGAGCTCAGAGTGCAGGACATACCACTGGGAAACTCTGCCAGCCTTTGATTTGTAAATCCACTGGCATGAGATGCCCAAAGTAGATCAAATTTTGCATTTCTATTTATGCCACTCGTACAAAGGAAAGACAGAAGGGATAAATCCTGGTTGTGGGCACCGTGGTGTAAATCCAGCCCCACTCTTTGGAAGTCAATGGATGTTATTCCAAATTTACACCCACCTCAGAATCTGGCCAAGAAGCACTCAGTTTGTAGGGGATGCTAATCTTTTTACACTGGCATGCCTCTCATCACAGGATCTAAATGCCTTCTAGACCAAAGATTACATGAGGTTGTTTGCAAAGAACCGAAAGCATCAACTTGCCTCTAAGTGAGCCTCTAAGCTCGTAACAACCCTGACCTAGATCTCCTCATCAGAGATTTCTGAAGGAAAGAAATAACACCATGCAATAGGGGAATGTGCCAGAGTCTGATGCCCATTGCTTCACAGCAGCCACCACCACAGCATTCAGCTAGACACAGCAAAGGCAGCACCCAGCCGAATGCACCCGGGGCAGCGTCAGGCAGCCCGTCGCACTTCAGAAGGAGCCCATCTACTGACCTAAAGAGGATGGACAGTGTCTCTCTAGCGCAAGAGAACCCTACAGACATCCTGCTGACTGGCTGCTAGGATGACACACATTGAAAACAAACCCGCAGAAATACTCAAGGTCGGTGAAGCAGCCCACCCCTCACTGCCAGGACACCTAACCACATGTACCTACTTGCACAGCATCCATCAAGAGGCCAGCAGCCACCGTGCCCAAACCAGCCAGGAGGAATGGCACAAAGATCTGGGAGGCAATGGAGAACGAAGTCTCTGGGAGAAATCCACTGGCTGACCTGGTCAACTTGCAGGTGAAACCTCTCAGCTTCTTGCCATGGAAGCACAGTTCCAACTGTAACTGGGTGACCACCATGGTCAAACACCGTTACCCCATGCTCAGCAGGGCAGATGGGGGGAGATCAGGACATCCCACAGATCCTCCTGGTAGCTCTCTCTGAAGTCAAAGAAATGGTTTTCCTCAAACTACAGTAATGATGCCAAACTGCTTCAGCTTCTTCTTCTCCTCCTAGGAGGACGTCCAGAGGGTTGCAGCAAGGGTATCCTCCAAAGTTGATTCAGCTGGGTTGAGCCCAGGTGGCAGCAAACTTGACAAACACTACTCCTCCGAGTTATATCAAGGGGGGAATTAAAAAAGAGAAGAGAAGATCGCGGAGATGTCCGTGGATGAACAGAACCGAGCCCACACCCCATTCAGCTCCCACCAACCTTGGTAAAAACCAGTAAGACCTGCTCGGGCTACAGCACTGAAAGAGTAACAGGTCATGCAAGAATCCCTCAGCATGCTCAAACGCACCAGTGTCCTTTCTCCTCAGGTTACACTTCTTGCCAGACCGCGGCTCGCCTTTGATACGACGGTTTAATATGTAAGCCTGCTGCGAACCGGCCCCAGTTCCCTCACTCCCACCAGAAGCAACGTTGAACTTTTCTCACTGTCCTAAGGCTGAGGAGGTGGGGAGTTAACAACTGGGATCCGCTTCGCTCTCCTTCAAGGTGAAGAAAGGTCAAGGAAAACATGAGTCCGTGTTCCTCATTGCTGACGATATTACGCAGGACTCGTCCCCAGGCAAGCGACACAGCTAAGCCGGCTGGTGAGAGATCTGCCCTTCTAGACCCCAGCCCCTCTCGGCCCCTCCATGGTCTCCGCGGGATGTAACGATCGGTCTATGCCAGCTACACCCCTGAATGACTGGCTTTCAGGGGGAAAAAAAAAAAAATAATGCAGAGAACCAGCCAATAAGCTTCAAAAGCGAACAGCCTTATCTGCTGTCATCACTTCAACTTTCTGCTAGTTTGCAAAGGCCAAGATAAGAGTCATAGCCAGAGCTCATTTAAGGTAGCTCTGTAATTTCCCTGCACCGCAGGCGAGGCAGAGAAAGGGTGAATGTTTCCACGGCAGGCTGTGAGCTGCTCTCCCTTCCTGTCCTGCAGCAGAACACTGCTGCTGCACGCTCCCAGGAAGGTGCTGCCCTTGGGAGAGGGGGTCTCACGCCAGAGTCTCCGTGGTCAGACATCCAACACAAGCTGCACCATGGCCACACACAGCTGAAGAATTTGTATCCCGCTCAGCCAAGAGTGAAGCGTATCCTTCAGCTCAAAGTCACGCGTGCAGTCAGGGTATTCTGTGGGGGCTCCTTTCTGATAATTAATTTGGGCAAACTAATTAGATCAGAGGATCAAAAAAGCTGTAAAAGCACAATTTAGGATGACAGGGTACAAGATGGGTTTAGTACATTGGCAACTAAGCTTTTGGACTGTTCCCCCACAGGTCCAAACCCAGCCATGCCCCGCTGAAGGCAAACAAGTGAAAGCAAGTGATCAGCATCAGGCATGAAAGATTTGGGTTTCTCAGTCTGGTTCAATGTTTAAATTACATCACCTCGCTAACACTTCTTGTACTGATCAACCCCCTCCCTGACCCTCTCTGCCGAGCGATGTAAAGATTAACGGCTATGGGACTCCGTCCTGGTGACAGCGTCCCCAGCGTGGAGCTAAATGCACTGGACAGAACAAGATGAGCTGAGAAGTCCTGGATGGGATGTTTCCTTTGGTCTGAACTCACACAAACCAAAGCACGAAGCCTGATGGGCTGAGCTGACAGAGCAGATCCCTCTGCGCGCACGGCCAGGTGGAAAACAAGCCCTAGCTGCTGATGGGAGGCTCTGTCCTTTGCTGCTTTCTAGGCTGATATTTCTGTACCATCCCCAAAGCCTCCTCTACTCCCGGGTGGCTTGGTGTGCGTGTTTCTTCCACCCAACAATGGTTTGGTTAGCTGAAAGCTAACAAGGGAGTACATTTCAGCTAGTCTAACTGGGAAAAAAAAGCCAACAATAGCTGGAAGAGGGAAGTTAATAAAAATCCTGTAATAATCATGCCTGACCCAACCTCTTTCTACCTGCCAGGAGCTGAGGAGTGACAACAAGAAGGCTCAGTTCTGGTTAGAAACTCATGGAGGGTTCAAGAAAATACAGGACAATTTCTGGGTAACTACCACAGGTTCTCAAAGGTCTGATAATGCACATACCTAGTTCTACATGTCATTGTATCTGCCAACTGGATTGCTGACGGGCAGAAACATTAATGTAAAGGAAATATTAATAAGCCTGAATGACTCAAATGCCATTAAACAACACAGCAGCAACACATCCTGTACCAAAGCACCAGCCTGGCAGGGTTTGTGAGTTTATCACGCTTCGGCTCCCTCTGTTTCTAAGCAAGCATCATAAAAAGCCTTCAACCGATGAATCAGTATGCAGAGAAGGTAATTGGTCCAGGTGACCTGCGTGTGTACACTGGGTCATTTTATTACACATTTAAGGAGCCTCTGATAAAGATCTGCACCACATTTCGCAGCAAAGAGATGCATCATATTTTCCTGGCAGGGAGATATACCATATTTGTCTGCAAAGAGATGCATCAGGTTTTAGAAGAAAGAGGACGTTGTTGAACAGCAGGAAGAAGATCATAGGCAGTAGGGGGGGAAAAAAAAAACAACCAAAAAGCATCTCATGGCTGTACTGCTTATCATGGCAAAACCTGGGGAGGTGCACTGCTGCCCTTGTCTGCACAAAAACCAAACCGTATCCCTGTTGCTTGCAAACTGGCCAACAGGAAGCATTGGCCTGGAGAAACCAAAGCAGAAACAGTCTCTTAGGTGAGGGCTGAGGGTGATCTAGGGCCTCCACCCACTGCCACAGAACAAAAAAAAGAACAGAAATATGACAAATGCCAAAAAACACCATTTCAGAGGTACCTTATCATCCCTGCAAAGAAGGGACAGAGATACCAGCGAGTGCTCCTACAACACGGCAGCGTTAGTGACAGCCAGCCCACGGGAGGATAACGCTCTTTGGGGACCATATGTCCCAGCTGTCAGAGCACTGTCACTCTGGACTCTGACAGCTCTCTGTCAGATCACTCTGTGCATTTTTGCTGTTTCTTACCTTGCTCCTCTCCCCACTTTAGGAAAGGGCAGGGAAGAGAGCTTATGAGAGACTGAGAGCAAGCAGGTGCAGAGTGCCTGGAGCCCAGAGCCTCGCAGCATCTCCTGTTGCCCCATGGAAACAGCAGCAGGGGCAGAGGCCAGGGCTGGCTTAGAGAGGAAGGGCAGTTCCCAGGAGCAGTGGGTCCACCATGAGACGAGCTCAAGCAGTCCGTGATCATGCATGAAAAATCCCTGTGCTAATTGCCAAAGGTCTGCTTTCCCTATGGGGTGCTGCATGGGTTGATTTCCCAGGCTGTGAGCACTATTACAAAAGCTCTTTGTGGGCTTTCCATTTGCATTAAGCAGAAACCAGACTTTTGCAGTTTCAGAAGACTATACGGTTTGCTTCACATTCTGTTTCTATTAGTGGCCCAGTCCTTCCTAGAAAAAAAAAATACTCTAAGGGAAAAACATTGAAAGAAAAGCACTCCTCCAATATCATAAACCCATCTGCAACCTAATTCATGCTTTAATATCAAACAATAGCAGGTAACAGGCATTTATGTCAGAGATCCATAGGAATGTGCAGGTCTGAACAGTCCAAAAAATAAAAATGAAAGTGGATGCTCAAGACTCTCAGAATGATGTCTAAGGAGACCAAAAGCAGTTTGTCAATGGATTCTGGATTTTCCCTGGTGTCTTCTGATCTGCCTAGACGTTCTGCTGGGTATGGAGTACGAGCTAAGGTCAGTTAAGGACACTGCGTCACTCTTAAGCCTTTATGGCTCTTCCAGCTCAGGGAGATCAGCCCAGGGCTAAGAGCAAAAGAACAAAGCTCCAGATTTGTGAAGGCGGTCAGTGCAAGCACAGTAGTTTCAGTGTCACTGTATCAAATAGGTCAGAGGAGTCTGACCCAACAGCCAGCTAGTCAAAGAACAAGGGTTAAAAACCAGGCACACAGCAGTGAGGGTCACCTAGGGCGCAAAGGCACAGGAATTTATAATCTAGAAATTAACTGCGGCTTTAAATGGTCTAAAATTCGGCGCTCACCACTACCTTAAAGCTCTGTATTGCTGCACTGCAGGAGGAAAGCTCTGGTCCTGACCACCACAGAATCAGAAATTGGACTGGAAGAAGCCTCAAAGATTTGAGTCATCTGCTACGAGGCCTCAGAAAAGGATGCGGTGCACAGGCGGGGCTGGGCTGGCTGTGTCAGGCGCTAACAGCGCTGGGCTGGCTAGCTCCTTGGGATGCAGGACCTGCCAGAGCTGTGTCTACTGCAGGAAAGCACCGTGCCATCACAGCCCTCGGGGCTGCAGCGCAGCTACCCTCTTCCCACGACCAAGGTGAACCTTTGCACAAGACCACACCTTCATACAGAGATGCCTCAGTTCCTTCGCGTGCTCCGTAGCACCACATTGTCTTTTATCTACAAAGTACAAAAACGGACAGAAAACCACCACGCATTGTCTCGTGAAACAAAAAGTAGATAANCATACAGAGATGCCTCAGTTCCTTCGCGTGCTCCGTAGCACCACATTGTCTTTTATCTACAAAGCAGAAAAACGTCCAGAAAACCACCACACATTGTCCCGAGACAAAAAGTAGATAGCAGCCGACTTTGAAAGACATATTGGCATGTAAAACTGCTCCAAATCCTCCTTTACTTTGCTATCCCCAGAGCAAATCTCCCACCTCCAAAGGAGGGTTCCCCACCTATCCCACTCCAGATACATCCCAGCAGTTTCTTTCCTTACCTGAACGTAATCCAGAACCATGCCTGCCAAGACCATGCCAAGCCCAGCCAGGAGGTACGGCAGGAGCACTTGCAGGCAAATCGCCACGGCCGACTCTTCCCGCGACTTTGCCATGGCCACCTTGTCCTCAGCCAACAGCTTCTGCTGTGCAGCCAGAGAGACATCCTCTGCCTCCTGGCTGCCAAGCCGGCTCTCTCTGTGTTTACCCTTGCTCTTTGCTTTGTGCCTGGATCGCTCTCCATTCCTGGTCCTGCCTTCTTTTTTCCTCTGCCGAACCTCCTCACCTTTCATGGTGGCTTTCCTGAATCACAAAGTTTTTCTGAAAAACAAAGTCAGAAACAATGAGATAACAAAATGGGGCACCAGATGGGTCAGAGACAGGAACCCCTTTGGTATTTTGTCCACTCCACTAACTCGAAAGCAAACCACCACCTACTCCCAAAACTTGAGATGCTCTAGTGACCCAAATAATAGTACTTCATTTACCTTCAGCTTCATATAGCACCAAATCGATCTCTCTCTCTCTAACTGCGTCTCTCTTCCCAGGCCTATGCTCACGCTGGAGTGTTTGCTGTGCATCCTGCCTCTCACCCTGGGAACGCCTCGGAAGGACGCAGAGGATGCTGCACGCAGCCTGAATTCGGGACTCACCAGCTCTCGCACTGGGAGTCACGAGAACTGAGGATACCCAGCAGAATCCATCCCTTTTTAGGGTCTGACCCCTACCCATGAAATGGCAGCAGTTCATATTCCAGCACCTTGCAGCCCAGCAAGCGGTATAATTCACACCTAGCATAGTAGATCTCCTCAGTAACAAGATAATTTTTTGATCTTCTATCTAGATACTTTTTCTTCCTTTTACGCCTTAGCTGACACGCACGCACTATGTGACTCATATATCTACAGAGAAGCTGCCACAACCCCACAACATTTTCTAAGAAAAAAAAAAAAAACCCAAACACGCAAAATTGTTACCAGTCATCCTTTTCCTGCCACCACATCTCATTACTTGCTGGAACTCATTCATCCCACCAGCCCCACTGCTGGCCCAGGCAGTGCCTCAAATCCTTCCCCATCACCTCCTGCCAGCGCTCATCCGGGTTAACCGCTGGCAGAGGTTTTCTGCTGCTTTCATTTTCAGGATGGGCCCCCCAATGCCCTAAACCCCTGCACCACCCCGAGCAGAATCCATCCTCTTCGTGCCCAACATCTGGGGAGCAGCGGACACTGCCAGGAGCCCCCAATCACAGCTGGGGGCGGGGAGGGAGGAAGGATGCAGACAAAAAAAAAAGCCCCCATCTGCGGGAAGAGGAAACCCGCCCCCCATTCCCCCCCTTCCCCTCCCCAGCTCTTACCGGCTCCTTGCCCTGCCCGGGGCTCTGCCCTGCGCGGGGCTCTGCCCGCGGGCGCAGCCGGGACGATGCAAACGTTGGAGCCGCCCGACACATCGGGGGCGCGGTTCGGAACCCGCCCAACGCGGCGGCCGCGGGTTCGAGCCCGGCTCCCGCCCGCGCGGCGGCGGAGGCGGTGCGGTGCCGTGAGTGGCAGCCGCGGGGCCGGCCCCGGCGCCGGGCTGAACCGGAGAACACCCCGGGCCGCCCTGCTGGCCGCCCCCTGCTGCAACTGTTAGTGTTATTGTTGCTATTGTTATTATTATTGCTATTATTGCTATTATTGCTATTATTATTATTATTATTATTATTATTATTATTATTATTATTATCCTTTCCCTAGCAGCCAAAGGGGAGAGCCAGGGGGGCTGTCGGGGAGCTCCCAGCCAGGACGGCTGCTGCTGCTTGGGAAGCAGCCCCCCTGGAAAGAAGCGCTGGGGGTACTGGGGTGCCGGGGGTACCCCCTGCTGCGGGACGTGCCCGAGCCTCCGGGGCTCCTGCTGCCCCCAGAGCCCGCGGGGGATGTTATCGGAAAGGGGGACAACTTCCAGAGCAGGCAGAGCGAACAGGAGGCTGCAATTAAGAGGCGAGGAAAGATGTTTCCTCCCTGTGGGCTTTTGTTTGTTTTTGGTCTGGTTTTTGTTTGTTTGTTTTTTCTTATTTTGGCATTTGCAAGAGCTCTGATTGCAAGCTTCCTGTGCAAAAGCTTCCCTCTGCTGCAATCACAGCAAAACTGGTGATTTTATTTTTTTCCCCCCTCCCCTATCGAATCGGCATGTTAGAAATGCGATTACAGCGTCCATCACATTTAAGCACATAAATCCTATCAAGCACTGAAGTAGCCGTACTCATGCAAGTCTCCTGAAATCGTGCAGCTCAAATTTCCAGAACAAATGAGGATATTAAATCATACCTCAGCACCAGAGCAATCTTAGATCCTGCTGAAGTCTCTCAGATGTCATGCTGCACTAAAGGACTCTTACTGATAAAATGGTGTCTTGGGGCCTTGGAGCTCTGGCTCAAAGCAGGGCACACCAAAGGGAGGTGAAGGGTTTTTTTAAGTGACAGTAACGAAACCCTGCAGCTGCTGCATGTTAAGGGTGCGCGATAACCGTCGAATGTCACTGCTGTAATGGGGAGGCTTAAATTTCAGCTCACTTGGTGTAATTTTATGTCTTCACTTTGCAAGGGATGCTTCCCTGAGAGCAGTCAGAAGATGGTGTTTTCCTACGGGAAATAAGAGGGGAAGGGACACAGATTAAAAAAAAAAAAAATCAACCTTGCCAAGACATTTTTAGACCTGTTAAATGTATTCTGCTATCACTTTACCACTGAGCTTCAAAGAAAAATATCTACAGAGCAAGCGGAAAGTCTCCCAGGGAACTTGACTGACAAGGGCATTTTGGTAACGTTCCCGTTCAGGAATGTCACCATTCCTCAAGGCATCTCCCACCTGGGTCCAACCATCAGCTACAACAGGAGCTCCCAGCACCCTGCCAGACCTCATTCTGTGCACAGAGGTGACAGAACCACCTGGCTCATGTACCCTCTGAAATCCCTGGTGTGTTACCCGCGGGCTGACTTGAGAAGGCTGACTGGGAGCAGCGGCACAAAGCTGCACTTTCTGGGAAGTGCAGCAGCAGTGTTCAGATAGATCCTGGCTTTGACGTAAGGGAACGGTGGCCGGACCCTGATTGCAAACAGAGCTCCTGTGACTCTTTAGATAGGACAGGCTCAGCTGCTCTCTGCAGCCTGGGAAGTGCTTGTTGGCACAAAACTCTGCAGCTTCACGCTAAAATGCTTTATCCTGCCCCTGAGACACAATTCACGTGTGCGGCTTTTCCCTGCTCTCTCACAGATGCACAGGTAGCACCAGCAGTTACAAGAGCATTTGAGGACCTGTTGTGCTCACTCCTGTTTCTCTCCGCAGTGCTTTTAAACTCTGTTTCTTCCAGCAGGAAAATAAGTTTATTATTCCCTTCCCCTCCTCCGTGTTGCTTTGCTCCTCGCCTTTCTTTCCAACAACTATTTCTCAGACAAGCAGAGGGGAATTTTACAGCTTTTCCCCGTATTCTGTCCAGAGATCTGACTTTTTTTTTCTTCCCACAGGTTCCTATTATAAAATGTCATTTTTTTGGTGGCTAAGGGCTACTGGACATATTTCTCAAATATAAACCTTGATTAATTACTTCAGTTAGCCTCAGTCACAGACTTATAGAATCATAAAGGTTGAAAAAGACTTCAAGGATCATCAAAAGTCCAACCATCAACCCAGCACCACCCAACCCACTAACCCATGTCCCGAAGCACCACATCCACACATTTCTTGGACACCTCCAGGGATGGTGACTCCTCCACTTCGGTTCGACTGCTGGGCCACACAAGCTCCCATGTCACCACTGGGGCTGTACAAAGGCTGCTGGGGACGGCTCCATGGCTCACTGGCCTGCAGTCCCACCATGGGACATCTCTCTGGACACCCAACAGGTGTAGTGCAGGCGTGCATAAAGAAATATTCAATCTCAAACCTTTCTCCTCCATGCGACGGTGTTAGCTAGTGTGGCTTAAAAGGTCTGTGTGCGGCCAGAAACAGGGAGTGCAAAACTGATTTGTGATGAATACTTGTATTCATCTTGTATAACTGTGCTTTTAGAGACAGAAAACACAGCAGGAACCTCCTGGAGTTGGGCAAGGGGGAGAAGGAGACATGTTTCCTTCTCCTTGGCTTTTTCCTTTGTGTATTATTTGAAGGAAAGTGAGATTTATTGTCTCTTAGTCTCTGGACCCAATAATTTCCAGATAGTTGATTTTGCTCTAGTCTCCACCTCCTCCTCTTTCTATTGAAGTTCTTCACTCCACAGATGTTTTGCATACACCAGCAATACTCAGAGAAATTCCAAGTGCCATTTCCTACCTGCTTTCTCATGTCACCTCCCCATGCCACAGGCACCCATCACTCAGTTACCGTCACCCGTAGAACAGTTGTTAAACCAAGTTACAACCACAGACTTTCACTCAGGTTTCATCTATGGAAACAACCCAGCCCAGGAGAGCAAAAGCAGCACAAAGATGCGGGTTTTGGAGCAGGACACACCTCAGCTTGCAGCACAGCAAAGCCAGCCTCCATCACCATGCTTCCCCTGCACTCTTCGGAACTGATGAGAATTATTTACACTGGTTCTCCCGCACACCGGGGTCCCAAGGACAAGGGTATTTATATTGCACGAGGACCTTCCAGTCCCCATCTGCCATTAGATGGCAGCAACTGAATGCGGAACGAGGACACGCAGCTCTGTAAATCCTGTTTATCCCGTGGCTTGTGCAGGGATTTCAAGCTTTTCACTTCTAGGTCAATGGTTCAAAGCTGGCCCAGGTCAGGAGGGGCCAGAGATCTTTATAATCCGACAGCTGCTCGGCGCCCTGTGCGAGAGGGGTTTGTGGGTTTCCATTTCTGATCCGGTGGACGAGTGCCCATCTCATCACTAGCACTAATTGGCACCCCCGCTTGACACACCAACAAAGAGGCGGAAGATGCTCCAAAAAGCCCGAATTCTCCTCCCTGCACTCCAGATGATTCGACAAAGGGGAGCACTCATCTCTGCGCACAAGCCTGCCCTCGGTAATGAAGCCAGAAGAATGTGTTGGCCTTGTTCCCCCTGTAAGCAAGTAACTGCCCAAAATGATCTCATTCGAGACAGGAAGGTGACAGTTGGGGTCTTTCAGCAGATAAAATTAATTCGTTATTAATTTGGGATAGGATAGTCAGATAGACTAGTGATGGTGCAATGAAATCCCATCAAATATGTTGTAACACGGACGTTATTTACAGCCTCTGCAACTGCAGGGACAGACTCCATCCAGAACTGCCTTACAAGGTGACCTAATTTGGAAAAGAAAAGAGAGAGAGAATTTTCTCACATTAGAAGATACCCCACTGTGGCTCCTTCCCGTACAAATTGAAAATCCTATGAGGGACTGGAGCAACAGATACTCTCCAGAGAAACCCATGAGATAAGAACTGAGCCTAGGAAGCATGTGACTGTGATATAGTTCAAGCCCATGTGTGTATTGCTCAGCTTGTTCTGTTAATATTTGAGGAGCGCGTCACTACGTAAATCCCTTTGGGCAGCTGGGCACCTCTCCAGCGCACAGATTTCCCTCGCTGCTAATGAATCAGCCTCTTTTACTAACTTACCTCCAAAGCTCGTTTACTTGGAAACCGAGGGAGCTTAGGGAACAGGGTTCTCTCCGTGCATAACAATGACCTATTTTAGATACTGCTCCTCACGTGGCCATGGAGAAGGGGCAGCAAGAGAGAGAACTTCTATCCAAGAGGCATTTCCTGGAATTGGTCCTAAACAATGCGGGGCCATTTCCATTTTGAGACCTGACATTTCATGGTGCCAATACCTCCACGTAACAGAAAATGCCAGCGCGAGCCAGGGATGGGATCCAGCTGCCTCATTCCAAGGACGCGCACCCAAGCCCTACGTGGTTATTGTCACAAACAGCCCCCTTCCCATGGAAACTAGGAACATTTCACAGCACTCCCAAAGCAGGATGGCAAATGAGACCAAGGGCACGTTTTCCACCTCTGGGCGTGCTGACATCGCTGGGCTTTCGCAGGTATCATGAGCAATACAGCACGGGAAACGCAGACGTACATGGGGGAGTCTGTCCTTCCTCAAGCCCTGCGCTGCGAGACCGCTACCCGTGCTGAAGGAGTGGCACAGCTCTATGTGACCGCAGGGAAGATGCACCTGGTACCCCAACAGGCAATGCTTGAAAACAGGAAATGTTTCATGTGCCATCCCATCTCGGAGGTGTGGGCTACTGCCTGAGCCCAGGAAGAAGCCATTTGTACTTTCCCACAGTTGGCATCCTGAGGCAGAACGGGAGGAACAAACACATTAGAATGCATTTTTTTTAGATTTTTTAGAAACCTCACCAGCATGAGTACAAGGCTCAGATCCCAGACTGGAACCCTGTGGTTTCAGCCCATCTCTGGCTGACACCTTGCAAGGCCAGAAGGGATCGTTGTCCTGAGTGAATCAAAGGACACAGTACACCTTCAGATGAACTCCTGGTTGAACTACAGCATTTCTGTTAGAAAAATACTTGACCTACAAAAAGCCAGCCAGCAATGGAGGAGAATCAGCCACCAGAGTTAAGAACTCACCCGGTATGACTTCTTTAGGAGGTTAAATTTGACTGGTTTCAGCTTCCAGCCCCTGAATGCAGTTCCACCTTTATGACTATATAAGCTACCTCCACATTGCCCTTTCCCTTCGTGTGGTTCTCCTCGAGTCCCTCACCTGTAGGCAAGCAGATCAGCTTCCCTCAAAACTCACCCCAACTAACTAACACACTTCCAGTGTGCTGCTGAATGGTGCTCAGTATTGGGCAGCGGTGATGAACTCAGAGAGAACTGAACCCACCTTCACCAGGAGAAGACTTGGGCTGTCACTCCAGGCACCATTTTATCCCTTCTGGACCTCTAAAGGCTGAGACATCAGCCCGTGGGTTCTCATAGCTGAAACGCTGGGTGTTGCGTGTACAGCAGGAGACTGTCAGTGTATTACAGTGTCACTGTCACCCGACCTACAGTACTGCCTGTAAGCTGTCAACCCAGCTGGATACTAGGTTAATTTGAAGGGACCCTTTTTTCCTAAATAAATGTTCATTGCTGCTAATTACCCAGTTATTTGCATTCATGAGTCACCTCCAAGCTCTTCCATTGTTTTGACTAAGAACACTATCAGCTCTCTCCAGCGGTGACACGTAGCACAGCCTTTTCCCATTCTCCTGGAACATCCCTGTTGTTTGCTACCCCTGCAGGTGCCATTTCCCATCACTGACAGCTAAGGCTACTGAGTAAGAAGAGGAAAAAAAAAATAAGAGTTTTCCTAGCTACCAAGAAATAGCTGCTCAGTCTGCCTCATCTCCCAAATTTACTAACAGCAACACCAGCTATGCTCTGTTCTGCTAATGAAACGTTTAGTACTAAAAAGGGAGTCATCTTCCTGACTCTTGAAAATTCAATAAAATATCATGATGAATGATTGTTCTCAGTCATCTCAGCATGCTTAATTTAGCAAAACTGCACCTTTACAAAGAAATTAGATGGCTGTAGTTATGCTAAGCACTGAAATTAGTTTCCTGTAGCACGTGTCGGACTCCTTCNGTTTTGTTTGGTTTTTTTTCAGTGCTTTGAGTATGATGGAGACGACAGCAGGAAATCTTTCTGCCGGGATGGAGCAGCTCCAAAAGTAACAGGAGCATCATTTCTGCCATTCAGTTCTGCCTGCGAATGATTTCCTACAGTAAAGCAGTGATGCTTTTACTGAATGCTTTTTGTAGCTGTTACAAAAAAAAAAATCATCTTTCAAAAACACTCAGTTTTGCAGAATGTTGGGCACCACTGAATATATGTGAAGCTGTATCATTGCTTCCAAGGAAGAGGAACAAAACTCGCATCCAGCACCCCTTCCCCACAGATAAATGCCTCTTACTTAAGAGGAATTAAATCTAGATGGTTATTCCTTAGGGCACAGCTGTGCCGAAGTGATTTTATGAAGTGACTCACAAATGATCATTGTGAAACATCCTTCTGGTTGGTTAGGATATTTCCTCAGGCAACTGTTTCATTCTTGCCTTTTGCCACTCTCTATTAGGAATCTTTGAATTTGATTTCTTAGCAAATAGTTCCTGTCTGAACTCTTTCCAGAAAAGCTGAATCTTTCTGGAGAAAGGATCTGGGAATTCCAAACAATATTGTTTGGCAAAATAAGGTATGTAGTCAGAGTGATTTGGTCAGGTCTAAATAGCAGAGGAAATCAGCCAAGGAAGGAAGAAACCCCTTCGCTCCCAAGTTATCAGTTATAGTTGTATCCAGAGCTAGGAGTCATTAGAAGCTAAGGATTGCTCGGTGGCATCTGGAAGGAGTTGTTGGTCTCAGTCCAGCTCCTCCTTGACAGGTGTCCCAGAGATCACCATGAGAAATGTCCCCAAGCTTGGCCCAAGCCCACAAGCCTTAGCAGAAACCACAGGGCTTAAAGACCACTGTGAAGGCTAAGCACGGACACATTCGTTACCAGAAACAGGCTTTATAACAGGACAGTTACAGCTATAGAACCTCAGGGGCACCTCGTCTAACAAGGCAGATGCAGTTTGTGTGCCCTGTCTCAAGACTTGCCAAACGCGTACGCAAGCTGCACATAATTCTAATGCAAATGCACTTTAATCCCCAAACATCCCAGTGCAGAACTGGCAGCATTTAGACCTTTTGGAAACCGTGGGACACACCAAGCTCAACCCAACTCCACAGATTTTGAGATTGACTTAATAGTGTGGTTTGTATTTCTAAGACTGAGATGATCAGAAAAAAAACTCAAGCAGAGGCTTTTTTGGACAGGAAAGCAGCTACAGTGTCCCTACCCAGAGGGGGTGTCCTGCTGTGGCCAGTGTGAGGGTCACTTGTCCCCAGGACACCCCTGTGCTAGGAGGCATGCTTTCCTTGCTGGTGTCCTGGAAGAACAGTCAACCCTTGGCCACCTGGGGGAAGAACACATTGCCACTGCTGTCGAACAGACATACAGAACTGTTCCAGATTACCTTTCAAGAGCAGAATCTGTTTGTGGGTTGTGTAGCAGGGAACACGTATTAGTAACAGGAGAATAATAAAGATATTTTCTCCCTCTGTAATGCCTCCAAGGATCCTCCAGCAATTTATGGGCTTCCTCGAGCAGATTTGTGAAGTAGCATTCTGGAAAGAAGATAAATATTACATAAAAGGCCTGATTCTAGAGTTATTAGGCTGAGAAAGGCAGGTTATGGATCCAGACTCAGTCTCCTTCAAACTGCAGGACAGTGCAAACACCGAGTTTTCATTTCTCCCCATGCGCTCACAGTACCATTTATTTGTGCAATCCCCACTTCTGACAAACTCTCCTCACTAAAAACCACCACCAACAACTTTTTCAGCAGCTTCAGTTCCATTTCAGTCGTGACTTTTCTCCTTTTTCTCCCCCACCCCAAGCAAAGCACCAAGATCCCTCTCGTTTCTTTTCCCCATCAGTGTGTTTTCCTCCAGAGGCAGTCGAAGGGGACAAACACTGAAGTCCTGGGCAGAGCTCATCCTTAGCCTTTGCAGCCCTGCTCAGAGCATCTCGCCAACAGGAACAGAGAAACGAGAGGGAAAAACCTGTGTCCCTGCCCTGCAGCTTGTCAAGCCTTTCCACGTGTTAAGTAGGTTTGCAGCTGCCTGTTACAGCTCTGCACCAGAGGCTGATCAGGTTCATTTGGGGCCATGCCAAGCCCTCCTGAAAAAAAAAAAAGATATTTATTTATAACTGGCTTGTGAGATGGAAGACTGGTTTCTATATTTAATAGAAAGTGCTGCCAGCAGATTAACCCTGACAGCTTTGGGCTTGAGGACTTGTTGGGTTCTTTTTTTGACTACAGGCTACTATATTTACCATATCTCTAGATCTAATCCTCCTCGGACATAGGCTCCAATAGCACAATTATTTACCATTTAGAGAGGGGCTCATTTATTCTAAACCCCCAAGAAGATCCAGACTTAGAATTGTACAGTCTGGAGGAAAGGAAGACAAAAACTTCCAAGGTTTTGCTGAGTCTGACTTTAATTCTGAAAAAGAAAATTAGTGTTTGAATATGCTCTTGGTGCTGTGTGCTGCAGCCATAGGTACCACAAGAACCTCTGTCCTATGATGCTACAGCAAGGCCACTTCTACTTTTTGAGGCCAGATTCAAGTGCATGTTCCCATTTAAACAGCAAGGTTAGAAACACGGCATCAGATCTTTTGGGGGATGCACACTTCCAAGCAGGTTTGTCTCAGTATTTCCCCTGGCTGGAAGGTCCCCAGATGCATGCAGCCAGGCGATGCAGTAGCTGCGATGCCCATGTGCAGAGAACAGCTGGCTGCAGGCAGACACTGCTCACAGCTGCTTTGGGAGCTGCATTGCGTTGGCATCTCCGGAATCAGCCTTCTGCCACCATAGCCCCACGGCACAAAACCCTGCGAGAGGGGGGCTGTCAACCATGGGTGCAGACAGAAGGAATAAAACTCGTTATGCAGACCATGTCCCAGCTCCAGCCTGGATAAATTACATTCTTCAAATTCGCATTTCCACTGCTTCTTCAAAGGTATGCAGTGCCTCATCGCTCTTCCCTGCCGTGAAGTGCCATGCCAGGCTGGGGAAAAGCGCTGCTGTAACATTCAGTCCCAGACACGAGGACATTCCAGGAGCAGGGGACGCTATTCCTGTGTGTTTCCTGAGCTTGTTTTGAACCTGGCTTTCTATTTGTGAAAGACTTTGGGGATACTTGGCTAAAAAAAAAAATCCACAGATCTCCCTTTACAACTCGGGTTGCATTCCCCTTGGGGTCCATCTGAGGAAACTGAGACACAAGGAGCTCTGTGTGTCTCATGCAAAGCTACAGACACATTGGCAGAAGGCTCCAAGTAGAAAAAAACATTTTCCTTATTTAAACTCTGTAACCCCTAGATTGTATCACCATCCATTATCCTTTCATCTCTTCTTGGCCAGTCCCTTCTCCCTAATAATGAGGAACATCCTTCCAGGCTCGGGCTCTAATTTGGAGTGCTCGTACCCGCTGCCATGCAGGGAGATCTCACCCCTACGTGGTGAGCCCAGATCCTCCAGACTAGCTCAGAAATCTGATTACATGCAAGTATATGTACGAAAGATTACAACACCAGAAAGAAATATCATTCTAGGAAATCTTGCTTTTTCATTTCCAGCCTGGACGAGGGGGAAAGACGGTATGTTCTTGCTCTCGTGCCACCACTCAGTTCGTGCATGCAAACACTGGGTTCCTGAGTGCAAGAAGCGCGTGTGTCAGTTTTGCAAGCGTGGGTCAAGAGCCTGCCCGTGGGTATACAGCCCACGTGCTGCCTCTCAGTCTCATACCAACACGCTGAGAGTAACCATCACATGCCTTGGCTTTTCAGGCATCTGTACTCTTGAAATTACCCGAACCTCTCTTGCGCCCGTGGCCACAAACAGACCGATTGCTTCCCTCTATTAGCAGTGTGTGGTTCATATTAGACTCAAAGCTCCTCTGATTCAGAAACAATGAGAAATCGTGGCACATGATATATGCTAAATCGCTATTGAAACTGTTTACCAAAAGCTTTGATACGACCCGGAAAGATGTTGGCACTGCTGCACACTTCAGAGGCAGCACGGTCCAGCTGTTGGAAAATAAAGCTTGGGAGAGGCAAGGCAAAGCTGACATTCACACGTGCTGCTAGTTCAAGCAGCATGTTACTTCTAATTTATGCTACCAGGATAATTACAATTAACAACTGAGCATGTTCTGTAGTAAAGCTTCCTTAAACAATTGGGTGAAAAAAAGCTGCAGGCTCAAGAGACTGAATTTATGGATTTTTATTCCATTAGTAGCTAGCTTCTGCCACAAATAGGACCCAAACCAGCTTTGATATCTTAAGGCGAGATCTATTTATGTAGCTGTGTGCTAAGCAAAAAAAAAAAAAAACCAAGTCCTTGAAATAACAGACAAAGAGGTTTCTCTGCTTGGAGATCCTGGCTAATCCTGAGAACCAACCTGCTGGGTGTTCAGTACTGCCCTGTGCCACCAGAGACAGACACCGTGGATGGACCCTGCGCTGCCTGGAAACTCTGAGCTGGCAGCAAAGTGCTTGGGAGTAACGAGAACCATAATAGGTATGCGGGCCCTGAGCTTTCCATATTTGTGACGGTCTGTTCGGAGCCTGCGGCAGCGATGTTACCAGTACATTACGTCTTGTGATCTGCTCTGTAATAATAAGCCTGAAGGGAACGGTGACATTAAGACCAAGGGGAAATGTTTTACAGCCTGCAGTCAGGGATGAAGGTAATAATTTAATGAGCTTTGGAAGAATTTGCACCCTCCCAGAAAACTCTGGCTGTGAATGAGCATTAAAACAACTTCCTTCCCATCTATAACACCAGGGGACTATCACTCTAGCTGAACAAATACCAGGTCGTAAGGCTAAAAAAAGTACCAGAGAAACTCTTGTACAGGTGCAAAAAAGATCTTGCTGACATCCTGCGTACTTTTCAAATCACTATTAATCAAATATATTTCCTTAACTTGAGCTAGGAGAGCCCTTCAAAGTCCTTTGCAGTCTTTTTTAAGGAAACTATCTTAAAAAAAAAAGTAAAGGCTTCAAACTTACTTCCACAAACAAAGCACCTCCTAAAACTTCTCTTTAATACTGCACCATCCCGATCTTGCCGAAATCTAGCTATGTCTGCAGATGGACTATCAGCTCCCTTCTCCTCTCTTGCACACTTAAACAGCTCTGGGAATTGGCAATTTTTGGTTTATTTTGTTGTGCATTAATTTGCTAGTTTAATTTTATCTGTGTTGGAATGCTAACAAGCATCCAAAAAGACATGGGAAACTGAGCTTTCAACCTACAGAGATAATGAAGCATTAGGGCAGCGTGCCTCCAATAATAGATCTTTAAAGGCGTAAATATCTACACATGGGTAGCTGCAGCAGAGGATGGATGAGACAGCTTTCAGTGTTCCCTTCCCACTCCACCATTTGCTAACTAGATATGAGAAATATTGACTAGTCACCTCCTGAAAGTAACAGTCTATCAACACTTGGAGATACATCCTTGGCTATTTTATAAATCACAGTTAACTGCATTTCTCGTTCTCAGACACTCAACTGAGTTGCTTCAGTTTCCTGAGCTACTGCACATCAGCTGAACTACATAAATCTCTGCCTTTCACTGATACGAGGGGAAATGTGAGCTGTGAGCACAATTAATGTGCAGTAACTTGAGTGATGTCTAAAGCCCCCGAGTTTGTCAAAATTGAAACAGGCTGGACCAAACCCACTGAACATTATGCAGGTAAGGGAGTCAGTGGGCAGTTAATCCCCATCTTAAACACACCGCTTCAGATGGGACCCCGATAAAGCACGTACATTTCTCTGCTGGCTACAGATGGAATCTGCCTTAAACACTGAATCCCAAAGAGAAGTAATCAGACGATGGGAATCTTCGAAAAACTCTTCAGCACTAAGTAAAGCCTAGCATCACTGCTCACCCACCAAGGCTTATCACCCCGGACTGCAGGGGTGGCTTCTGGGTTCGGCAGAGTTGGGTTTCTTTTCATCTGGCTGACAACTCTTGGAGTGTAATTACTTCTCTCAGCACTGCAGCTATGCAGGAAGGTTTGCATTTCCT
Organism: Syrrhaptes paradoxus; assembly: GCA_013400615.1. NCBI lineage: Eukaryota > Metazoa > Chordata > Aves > Pterocliformes > Pteroclidae > Syrrhaptes > Syrrhaptes paradoxus. The sequence continues at coordinate 97,332 of VZTO01021925.1, read as the reverse complement.
AGCAACACTGGGAGAGCTGCTCAAGGGAAATCTGTGCAGCGTTTGCCCACATTAGAACCTTAATCCTGAACGTTTGCATGATAAGAGCCTGGGCTCACTGGGTCTAGTGCATGTGCCAATGGATGCTGTGCGAGGAGACACTGAAATCTGAGCGTTAAGTATTCCTTTCCCCATGCTTACAATGTTAAACCCAAAGATCCATTTAGAGAAAGGAAAAAGTAAAGCACGCAATGAGATAGACTGATAGGGCTTGGTAGAGTTTGCCAGAGTAAAATATAGATCTTCCTTATCCCCTAACTGTTTTGCTTGCCAGTATCTGCCCAACATCCCATTCAGTTCCAGGAGTACATTCTCTGTCTACCTCCATCTATCCTCCCCAAAGGTAGCACAGACATTTTCTTAGCAGACGGATTTTCCAGTGTATCACTTCTCCTTCACCTATGCCCACAGAAACTACCTCTCAGTCTGGGAATTCAACCATCAGAAGTTAAAAACAACGGAAACAGCGTACAAAGTTGGAAAGGGGAGGATTACTGGGGTTCAGCTCTGCAGAGAGCAAGCTGGGTGCCAGAACCCAGAGCTGCAGTCTCAGCGAGCATCACCACAACGGGACAGCCCGGTGCAGGGCTGGCTCTCAGCCCCCTGGGTCCCCAAGTGTGCAGAGGGTGTTTTGGCAGCGTGCGTGGCTCACAGGCACACAAGTTTGGCCACAGTGCAGGTGCAAAAGGAACAGGGGTCGTTGCACGAAGCAGCCTTTCCTTTGCACCTCCAATCTCTGCATATCGACACGAAGAACAAACGCACTGCCTTCCTACAAGATTCTTCTTCAGACAGAGAAACCTGCCTTGTCCTTAGTTGGGACAAGGATGTTGGATAAGGCTGACTGTTGGTTCTGGCTGAGGTCTTCAAAGTAACACAGCCCCATAAAGGGCTCCCACCCTCATCCGAAATCACACATTTCCCAAAAGAGTGAAAGTCTGCTGTCTGAGGGACATTTTTGGCATCAGGAATAGTGCCCTTTGGAGAATAAAATTCATTCCAAGTTTCCAGAAATGCTAGGCTAGCATGCTGAACTGCTTGTAGTAAGAACATCCAGCAAAGGGGATGTGCACACCACAGGGCTAACAGATGAGGCAGGAGATCCATAATGTTTTCCCCATTGCCTGGGAACAGGATACAAGATATGTCAGTTTTAATTAGCTGCTTCTACTTAGCTCCTTAGGAAAGGGTACAAACCAAGGAACACTTTCTCCTCCTGCCCAAGCTTAAGTAAGGAGGTAAGATCAAGTTGTACATACGATCCTATCTTGAACCTTACAAGTCCGCACTCCTGGCTGCAACCCTAGCCACTGGCAAAAGTCCCACTGATTCCAGCGAGGCCAGAGATTGACCCGAAGACGGTCACACCTGGGGTTTTATTCATTCCATGATAAAGATTTGCTAAAACTTGGAACCCGATCACAGATCAGCTTCCAAACAACACCCATGTTTGGGGTGGCTGGAGCTGGAGTTTCAGCGCTGGCCCTTCTCCATGGAACTGAAAGCCAGAATTATGATGATGACAATAAATATTCAGCACTTCATCTTCAAAGGATTGGGTGGACGGTTCAGTCAGCTAAGCAATGGCACAATATGCCATCAATTATTCATGCAATATCTCTGCAAGCTACATATAAAGCCAGTCAATGGGGTTGATGGGTATATTTATATTTATTTTACCCTGGAGACTCCATTATTGCTAGATCACCAAATCACAATAGTGGTGGTAAGAGAAACTGTTCTGAAAGTGGTGTTGTTACGACCTAGAGGCAATGTGGAGGGGAGGTATGAATGGATACTCCTAAAGAGATCACTTCTTACTTTGCAGATGGCTTTCTGAGCAACTCCTGTCCCTCTTTTACCCCTCTTGCAAAGGGGTATGGCTGGAAACATCCTCAGCAGCTGCACTGCCTTCTTGGCTGTTTGAGATATTTGCTTGGTGACCAGAAAGCAGCACAGAGGGGTGACTGAATGTGAACCCTTTGAAGGTCAGGCACACTCCTGGGAAACGAGCGATCAGAAAAGCCACACTTCTGAGCAGCCGCTGAGGGGAACGAGAGCTCTGCACAGCAACCGGGCTGCGAACAGAGACACTGCCGGAACTTATGCTCTGGTTCTTTTAAGTCTGAAGCTTCTTATCCGGAGGATCAAACACAGAAATACAGAATGAGTGTCTCAGAGTAGAAGAAATGCCCAGGGAAGATGCTTGCTTTCCTTTTTGGCCCAGGCAGGGGAAGTTTGCCAGACACACACCGCTACTCTTATGAAGGAGCTGATGTTGCTGTGTGCTGGAGAGCTCTGGCTCTCACACTCAGCAGGGAGTTGGGAACATCCAGTATTTTGCAGGAACAGATCCCCTGGCAGGGTCAGGCTCTGGAGCACTCAATGTCCCGTGCTCCCTTTGCCTTTAAACATGTCACAAACCTGTTTGAAAAAGGATCAAGCTCACTCCAGGACAGAACACCCTCAGGCCCTTTTTCTGCTGGGTGCAGAGAGCTATGCTTTGCATTTACTCTTGTGCACCCCTTTGGATCACCTACTAGACTGTGGGCTGGACTGCAGCAATCTCAAAGTGCCCCCTGCACAGCTCGAGACCAACAGGAGGATATTCTGCTTATAGATAACTGGAAACAGGCTCCTGAAGCTCAGTAAAGTCTGGCTTAATCCATCTCCTTTCCTTCCTTTAACAGTTTGCATTGATTTCTTGGGCTACAGCCAATTCATAGCCCTCTCCTCTCTGAAACTCTGCTGCTGTTATCTCCTTTGAACTTCATCTCCAGAAAGGGTGTGCAAACGATCACGTTATAGCTGGGGGAAGAGGGATGTCACGGCTTCATGGCAATTACTATAACCAGAGAGACTTGCCCTCACTCGTGGTTACTGAAATCAAGACCCTTCTAAAAGATAACCTCATAGCTCCCATACAAATTGAGGACTTGCTCCAGGAATTTTTGGATCTGATTCTATGTCCTGTGTTATGCAGGTCAGAGGATTTGATCATAATGGTCCCTTCTGGCCTTAACATCTAATGGCCTATGAATCATTTCATTTAGTCCTGTGAGCTGGTCCCCATGATGTCACCAGCTCTTTCCAAAACAAAGGGGCCCACCTTCTCTTCCAGAATGGAAGGAATGGAAAACCAAGGCAAGCAGACCAGGAAAGAGCAGCAGTCACAAGCAGACCTCATTATCCAAAGACAGCTGGTGATTTTTTTTCCCCAGTACTGGAGGAAGTGAATTCATTCATTTCAAGTGTCAGGTTGAAGCTAATGTAGCTTCCTGAATAGCTGGGACCTTGCAGCAGAGCTGGGTTGGTCTGTCTGAACGATAGACCCGGAGGAAGCTGCTGTGCACATTGATGCTTGCAGCTGTGGTTTGTAGTAACGCGTGTCAAATAGATCATAATGAGCTAAAATCCTAAATGCTGATTGTTCAGGTTGCATTCGCAACTCCAGCCCAGCTCTGGGAAAGCCACGCTTTGACTGCTCTACAAAGATATTTCAGAGCTGCTCCTCTGGAGGCTCAGGCACTGAGGCGTGAAATAAGACACTTACCAGTGGTAACTCAATTCCATCTTCATCAGTAACAGGGAATTAATGGCTAATGGTATTCTATATAACTGTAATTACACATTAAGCATAGTAATGAATGAAGCTGAGAAACATGAGAGGTGGCTTATGCAAAATTATCCAAATGACTCAATCCTTTTGTTTCCAAAATAATCAACAGCCCATGAAAAAGGTTTGTAATACAACTGATTTCTGCATTTTACTGCTACTCCAGGTATGGCAAGAAAGGCAGCAGGATTTCCCCAGAAGTTCAGGGATCCATTTGAAGCCAAATTTATCTTTTTGGATCTGAATCAGCTGTCTTGGCCAATAGCTGGGTTAGCCTGTCGTATCAGAGGGTAAGAAACCTGAAGTCTGACCTTAAAGCTGACTGACAAAAAGGAAAATTCTTTTTCTACTCACATCGCCAATGTAAGCCACCCCTGTAGCCCCCCAGCTACCAAAACCTTGCCACGCAAACCCCTTTGTCCCAGACTTGCTTGAGCCTGCAGACATACTCCCCCTCCCCATCCTCATTTCACACCCACATCTCCGTTTCCTTTCATGCTTTTTTTGCGGCACCATCTGTCCAGGAGGGACTTGTCTGTTCTTCCTCAAACCAAATTCTTCCTGAGAAGCAAGTGCACAATTTTAGTAAGTCTAAAATAAAAAACCAGGCTAATGATAAAAGGAAATATATCTTCCTTTCTGACTGCCACTGGTTCAGAGTTCCCACCTGGCAAACATTTTCAACGCACTGCCAGAGGATTGTTTCATCTGCTGGATACGCATTTCACGCCACAAGCCAGTTCCCCAGGTGTCTTTTACGCGAAGCCCTTCATGCCAAATGGAGATGACAACCTGCAAGATAGTGGTGGTGGTTCAGAGAGAAGAAGCTTGGAAGCAGCAGGTTAGAAGGAAAAAAAGAGCTTCAAGATTGGAGGCGACTCGTTTGAATCCCTGCCCTCGAACTCCAAATGCTTCCAGGAATGATGGGGAAAAAGAAAAAAAAAAAGGAAATAGATAAATATTCTGCATGCCAGATCCACAGCTAGTGCAAGTCAGCACAGCTCTGCTGCCATCTGTTTGTTTTCACCCAAAGACCCTCTCCCCTTCCATGGGGAAAGTCCTACAAAGTCCAGACCCAAAGTCCAGACCTATCCCAAGTACAGAGCAAAAAAGATCCCAGCGGCAGAAAATCAACCAACTTAAATTTGCACCAGCTTTAAACTTGCATTAGCAAGTACATATAATATAAAGCAAAATTTCGAGAAAGGGAATTTCAGAAATAAAAATCAAGCTGAGCTACAGCCAGCTTCTCAATTCCCTCCGTGCCCTTTACTTAGGCAGCTTTCCAATTAGTGTCAATGAAAGTTTTGCCTGAGTAGCAACTGAGTAAAAATAGACTCAGAATATCAGGATTCGACCCAGAACCTTTAATATTCAGAAACAGACAGACCCACACACAAACACGCACAGAGAGGGTAAATCTCAGGAGTCATAATGAGCTTTGATTTTTCATCAGCCACAAAAATGTCAGCTATGCTCCCAGTACATTCCACAACAGAGCAATATTTATATTTGATCTCTGCAGTGGTTTCACGCTGCACGTTACATAAGCCAGTCATTCCCCATACAGTAATGGAAACAGACGGCACTTGCCACAGTTTATTTTTTGCATCAGGCATTCTTTGGCAGACACTCATGGGAAACAATATGGCAGGGGAATGGCATTAGACTTCCCCTGTGCAAACAGCAGGAAAGCTGTGACCAAGCAGTACGGGACTTTTGCTCTTTTTTTTGGAACTGTTGCAAGAGCTAATGGCTCATCTTGCCCCTTTTGCATACCTAAGGTCTCATGCATTATGAGAGCAGATTCGCTAACAGAACAAATTTGGCCCCGATGCCCAGAAAATAGCATTCTCTGCAACGAACTCCCCTCCTTTTCCAAAGCAGGAAACCACCAAAGCTTTCACTCTGCTCCTTTACCTGTGTGAGTAGGACTCAAACAATCCTCAGGGTGAAATCACCCTTCCCACAAGTGCCGTCGTTTCCCTGGGATCTCTACTAGAAAAGCACCAGCCTGTAGAAAATGAGCCCAAAGGTGGGTTTGACTGAGCCCTAGACCTTGAAGTACATTACTAGGGGGAGTAAAACGAGAGTTCAGTGCTTGAGCAGTAAATATTGACACCAGCATTAACTATACTAAAGAGCTGCTCCGTCACATATTGCTGCAGAGCCTGCGTGAGTATAGCCACCAACATCCTCAGGTTATATCAACACAAGACCCTATAAGAAAATTGGATCCAGAGGGGAAATGCCACTACAAACTTGGCTCCAGCCCTGGTTTTTGACCCATTGCAGACATGGAATTATCTAGCAGCTTTGCCTGGATTCTGCTTTCTTTTGAATCTGTGCTTCGGGGTGAGGTTTAGGCAGGTTATTTCCTGTCGTTAGACATCCTTAGAGGAAATAGCAAGAATTTCCTGGACCATTGTTGGTAGCATTGTTCTTTGAGCCTTTTTTTGGCTGAAAGAAAAGAAGCTGCCTATGACATCCCTCCCTCACTAAAGTGGGATCACCCAAGCCTGGAGTAAAAACCTCTCTTGTCAGATCTGAGCAAGCCACACTGTGCTCAGGGTACCGAATATCCTGAATCCCACCCTCAGCACCGAGGAGCTGGGAGCATTTAGCATTGGACAGGGTAAGTCCCTGTGTCTCATCCCACCCTTGCACAGTACTGAAAGCCTTGCAGAGGGCTTGGCATCCAGGGGACACCGTGCTCCACAATTTCCTGCCCAACACTGCCTGGGCACACTGTTAGCATCTGATTCTGCAAGAACAGGGTCAGTGGAAAAACCGTCATGGAAGAGCCCATAATATGCCCCTCGGTGAGCTAGCACGATCTGGAAGCAACCTTTGCAGGTGTTACTAGCAGGGATCAGAAGACAGCAATAGGCTTTAAATCTGCCTTTTCCCTGGAGCCCTTGGTAAGTTGTTTTTCTCGGTGCATAATTGCTTACAAACTCTGAAGGAACAGAACGGCTGGAGTTTCAGCATGTCTTCTGTTTCCAGCAAACATGTGTGATTATTTTTTGCATCCTTGCTGGAAAGAACAGAGCAGACTGTACTCTAGGACTTTGTCACCTTAGGACATATGATCAACGCTCGCATGTGTCCCACTCAGGCTTACGCCAGCCTGTTAGCAGAGCAGGAATAGTAAAGGCAGCAAGAGATGAGCTGCATTTCCACAACCTTCCAGCTGCCAAAAGGAGCAGAGCCTGACAGAAATAAGCTGCATGGAGGAGACAGGCCAAACCAGAAATAATCCATCATGTGCCACGGTTCCCAGATTCCTCAGGATCTTTTCCGAGGAATCTGATGTCAGGCATTGAGCACGTCAGTACGACTTGCTCTTTGGTGATTTTCCATCTGTAGCTGCTGTTTCTGATGTTACACGCAGGGTTACCGCTGACACGTATCGCTTCATGAACAGCTGGAGGAGCAGTGGCCAACCCTCCTGCGTGGACTGAAAGTTTGGGTCCACAAGACCCACCGTAGCAATCTGCAAGCCTGGGAATATGTCAGGCGAGGATCGCAGCTCCCCTGGGGTGTCACTGCTCTGATGTGTGGTGGCTTAGCCCACTCCTGGTTTACTTTCAGATAGGTCTGAATTCATGGAGAAGCCCCCAGAGCCCCACAGGTCCCCACTGCTGGTTGTGTGACATAGTCAGTGTGATGCGGAAAAACTCCACAACGCTTTGATCTCTTTTTAACTCACTGCTTCTCCAGTTCTCATCTTTATCCAGGGACCTTTGGTTTTTATTTTAAAAACTTTCTTGTCTGATTTCAGATGGTTTTCCTTCCCTTGCCCGCTCCCTCATTTATGTTTAATGTTCTTCCACAAAGTCATGCTGCCCTCCTCTGTTGCTCATCCTTGAGGTCTTTTCCAACCTTAAGATTCTATGATATCCTCATTTCCAAGTGAAGTTACCCTCCTTTTTTTTTCCCTAAGCCTTAAATGCTTACAACTCTCTTCTCATTCAGTTCTTGCAATTGAGTTCCTCCAGCCAACTCGATTCAATGGACAGATCCCCGCACGGGGAANAGAAAAAAAAAAAAAGCATTTGTGCAGAATAATACACAGTTGCAACTGTCAGCATGGATTTCAAGCCATAACGCTGACATATGGCACGTGAGGATTAGGCAAAGGGTTCAGCACACATTGCGATACGTTGACAAAAACACACTCTGCACTGGGGCAGGATCATCGCTTGCAGAGCTTGGTTCCACCACCACCAACTACTTGCCGCAGTCATTGCTGACGAATGACAAATGTTTGCCAAAGCCTGAAGTAGACCAGTACAAACTGGTGTGAACTAACCGCGGGTGCCACACCGCTCAGGCAGAAGAAGCAGGTTTCTGCAAGGCAGAACGTATTTCAGAGAGTTCTCCCATCAGTGCCTCGCTGGTAAGAATGGAGGTGACAGCAGATCCAGGACGACTGCAATGCCATCACTAGAGATGTTATTTGGCTTTTTTTCCAATACAATTCTCCCACTTAAAACCACAGGAACTGCAGTTTTCCCCAGGCCCCATAGGAGAAGAAAGCTGCATATCTCTCCCTGCCTCGCTCCCCAGCATTGCCACGCAATGCAAGAGCCGGGCGGTTCAGCCGTTTATTGTCTCACGTACCACAAGCCAGCAGAGATGGTCACCGAAACATAACCTTTTAGTAAAAGCAAATAATAACAAGCTATTCTATCTAGGGGCATTCTTGGAAGCAAATACCTTCACTTCTTAATTAGGAAAGTCAACATCTTCTGAAGACAACAGCACAATCTATTGCCACTAATTCCCAGCTCTGGCAGAGGAACCGAGGTTCATATTTCTAAATCAAGTCCACCACCAATGTTTGGTTTTTGAGTGACTCACTTGGCCGCAGCAGGGAACCTCAGAGGAGAATCCAGGCATGGAGATCCCATAGCATCAGCATCCTTTTTTTTAAAAAGGAACTTCATTTAACTTGCTCCCACCCAAACCTTTCCCCCTTTAAATAAAACTTTTCAGCAGTTTAATTCCAGCTCCAACTCTTTTCTCTGTCTCTTATGGGGCCCTCTTGAAAGTCTTGGACCCGCCAGCATTAGGGATTAGACTGTACATGGCTGTCCTAGCACAGAACAGAGAGAACATCATGTAATTTCCATTTTTCTCCCGGTTGTGCTCTTTCAAAGCCCCACTCTACTTATGGTTTCCACGCCACATATTCTTCTGTCCGTTGCCATGGTGCAACCACTGGTTTATCATTAATATTGTGGGTAACTTCAGATCCTTGACCTCAGGGCTTTCAGAGCTTTTCATGGTGTATTTTCCTCTTGATTGAATTGCTCTGCATTCCCAAGCACAGCTAAAACAAAAATAAAACACTGCTGCTTTTGAATGGGGAAAATTCATTTCACAAAGACAGGCTAGCAAAGGCTGGAAACCCATTGAAGAACAGCAGATTAAAAGGAAAACAGCCATTCTCTGGAGACACAGCGACTGTGGCATGGATTTAAATTTACCTACAGCATCTGAGTCAAGCTATGGTCCCTAGGGTCCATGCATGAACTCAATATCTGGCCCAGTTCTGACTCTAATAATATGCTACCCCACTGCCAGAGGGCCTCAAATCATTCTATAAATTCTCATCCATGAAGTTTCACAACAGTTTTGAGAAGTGCAGAGCTACTTGTTCCCAAATCGTAGCTGTGAAGACTGAGGCACAGAAACAGTAAGCTGAATGATGGATGTAGCTCATGGTTACTTTTTTTTTTTCAGTCTGAAAAAAAATAGCTATTAGCATGGAAAATGTAGTAATGGTCATATCAGGAGACAATTGCCAAAGCTAAGCTACCCTTCAAGTTTACAGATTTTAAAAACTGCATGCACTTCAAGATGTTGCTTTCATACCAGCTCTTCCCGTTAAATGAGCTCCCAGAAACACCGATTTGCATTAGAAAGGCCAAAGCCAGCGCATTTCTGAAGATCCAACCTTCCTGCCCAGCCTGGTAGCAGTTTATTTGTTGGGGAGGGGCCCGTCAGGATATAAAACCCCAAGGGAACAGCAGCACTAGCATTTTCCTTTTGTCTTTAAGGTATTATTTGTTCAAAGGGAAACATGCATTTATTACCTATTTGGGGAAGATGCTGCAAACACAACGCCTCAGTCTACACACGATGCAATGCTGCACGCATCAGGCAGACAGTTTTATGCACTGAAAAATGCCTGATAGCAGGTCTGAGGATGACAATAACCACTCTATAGATCAGGATCAATACAAACACCCGCCTGCAAAAACAAAGAGCAGCAGGACACAGAGCCTGAGGCTTTTTCTGCAAACGCTGGGAGAGGAAAGAAGAAGTGGAGAAGGAAAAGCAGCATAAAGGTACATCCATCCTCCCCAGATTTAGGGCTCGATTGAGCTCATGTTGCCACTGAAGCAATTTTAGGACTGCTCTCACTTCAAGCCTGTCTCCCCTGGTCCCCTTACAGGGCCAAGGCATCCCCATCGCAGCCGTATCGCATCGTGCCTAGGGACAAAACCCTCTCCCTGCCGTGGACACGTCCCTCTCACCAGAGGCTGGGACTAAAGCCAATCCCACATCTTCCCAGCAGAATAAGGACTCCCTTTACGATTTGCTCAGTCAAGAGGACACTCCAGCTGGCTCCTCTCCCTCGAGAGGCCTTTGCTCCCGTGCGTCTGCCTTGCCAGGTCCGCGACATCGGAGCCACTCTTTTGCTCTTGCAGCGAGGGCGAGTTTGCTGCAAGATCCCCCAGGCAGCCTGGGTGAAAGCCTTTCGTCGAGGAGGCTGGGCACATTCCGCTTCAGACAAAAATGCTGCCTGACAAACAGCGTTGTTCCTCAGATCCCTGGCTGGAATAAGGAGAACAAAAAAAAAACAAAAAACAAAAACAAAAAAAAACCCCACCCCACACCCAAAAAACCCAAACAAAATAAAACCAGGGCTGTGAAATCCCATAGCTCCTTGGGGAAAAGTGTCTGTGTGCGTCTGTGTGCCTCATGGCTTGCAGAAGGGCTGCACCTGACATTCATTTTTATAAAAGCCTTTTAAAAAAATAAAAGCCTTTATAAAAAACCCTAAAAGTCTTGTCTTGACAATTTATAGAAACACAGTAGAAATAAAGGGAAATGCCAGCTATCCTTTCCTGGGTGAGTTCTGCAGGATGCTGAACATTGCCATCTCCTCATGAACAAGGCAGCTAAAACCCCAAGATCGTAATTTAGCTTTCCTCATATTATCAGCCCCACACAGGCATTCAAGATGCCCTATTTGAATCCAGATACCAGTGTGCTGCTTCCCGCTGTCTGGGTGGGGTGTGGGGGTTACGGGTTTATGAACAAATCACTGCTGCAGGAAAGACACATCTGTTCCCAGGCAGTGAATCACGCAGGATTACCCTAACAAGCTCTGCTGTAAATCGGAGTCGAAGCATCTGTACTATGCTTAGGAAGATCAAAATGCAGGATCCCTACAGAAACCAAGATCCCTGCTCTTTTCCAGGCCCACATCCATCCAGAGCAGAACCAGTGCTATCAAGAAGCACGTGGGCGCTTTCCATCTCCAGTGCACAGAACAGGGACCTGATGTGACTTGAGCCCAACAGAGAACAGACCTGAACCCAAAGCTTCATTGACTGTGCTGACGCACCTCAGCAGCCTCGTCTTGCTGCCTTCTCAACATACTGACCCGACTTTAAGAGATGAATGCAACGGATAGCATTGCACGGAAAAATTGCAGATGCCCATTAACACCCTCAAGGAGCTGTTCTTCTGCCCAAGGTCACACGCATGGCTCAAACACAAGCAAATGAGAATTTAACACGTATTTAATTTCCATACGGTACACATTTTTGCTCCCTTCTGCTCCAGAGGGGTCAGGATTCAGCGTGGACATAGAGCTACACTCTCCTTATCACAGAGGAAAGAATTTAATGAGCCTCACAACAGAATTTTTCACTTGGAAGCATTTCATTAGGCAAACCTTCTCCCACATGGAGAACGTGATGCTGGAATGGAAATAGCTTAACCCATTTTATAAATTGGCACCAATCAAGGTAAACAGCAGGCGTCGGACAGATTCCAGCCGCGGTGTTGCATGCTTCGCTTACTGGATGATGATATAATTTCATCACTGTTGATCAACTAATTTTGTTAGTATCTACAGTAGTCACCTATCAGTGCTTTTGTGCCAATTCACTTAGGCCACAGTCTCCTCACATCCACTGATTTGGGGAGTCCTGTTTCAGACAATCAAGATCTTTGTCTGACATCAAGAGGAAAAATAGAGATACTCAACAAATTAATCCCTCAGTGCCTCCAAGTAGGTTCTCAAATGCAGTAGAGTCCGAAAATTCAAATCTGTAACAATTCTTTATCTGTTTAATCAGCACAAGCTTCATTCCCCAGCTGATTCCTGCCTGGCATCCCCCCAAAAGGTGCCTGAAACACTTGCTGTGCAGATCCCGCTCTCCTGGTCCAGCAGCCCATGCATTAAATGCACTGCGATAGCCACGCAGCTACGTTTCTGACATGGAGTCAAGAGGAGAGGTCATAGCTTTACATTGCTTGGGGTTGGGCCACTTAACAGTCCTGAGGCCAGAGGAGCCCCCCAAAAACCACAACCTAAGGTCTCGTAGAATCACCTAATCATGAAGGTTGGAAAAGACCTCAAGGATCATCAAGTCCAACCGTCAACCCAACACCACCTAACTCACTAAACCATGTCCCTAAGCACCACATCGACACGTTTCTTGAACATCTAACTCACACAAGCAGATTTTAGCTCCTTATGGAACAGGGCTGCACAACTCTCCACTCTTACGCTGTTCCCTACCCTGGCACAGCAAGATGCAATGTTTTTACAGGTTTGTTTTAATCCTGTAGCCTGGTTAAAAGGATACACTGCTGCACCAAAACCCCTATGTCCTTCAGACAGCAAAGTTAAAAGCAGAACTTTGTGCTGAAGCTGGAACAAGGTGAACCCTTTATACAGCAGCACCTACCCATGGTATAATGCTCAAGCACGAAAAATGAAACCAGCTGAGTTTTGGACAAAGCTTTTGTGTATGTCTGTGCCTGATGTGTTTTTTTGTCACAGCTGAAAGTGCTGTCCCCAGAGAAGAACAATTTTTTTTACTTTCCCTCAAGTGTGTTTTATGGTTTTATTCTAATTTTACAACACAGCTGGTCATACGGTGTGTCTGGGATGAATAAAGCTCAGGCACCCTTTGCCAAGCCTCTACGCAATGCGCTGAGCTTAATGAAATGTGTCAGCTCCGCTGCGAACCACGCATCCACGGAGCTGAATGAAGCTGAGTTTTCAAGGAAAACTTACGGGATACATAACCGCACACAGCGAGCCCTGGGGTGGGTGAAGAGAGGAGAGGAATCCCAGAGAAACATTTCCCAGCTCTACCAATAGCAAAATAGATCCTGATAGCTGGAAGATTTAAAACTGTCAGCCACTGTTGAAGCCTCAGGGGAGAACCGATACGGTTCAGTGGCTGAGTTAAGATGTTAGATCCCAACGGTCTAAGTTACAGTGCAGGTCTGCCACATACACCCAGCACAATCCCAAGCAAGTCCCATCATTTCTGGGCCTCTCTCTCCCACTTATATAACAGGAACAAAAGTCCTTCTGGCTCAGTTCGCTTCTCTCACCTATTGCAGTTCCCAGCCCGGGAGGACACTGACCTCTCCTGAACACACAACAGTGCCCAGTCGGTGCTTGAGGCTGTTTTTGGTAAGGATAGTGATCTGTGAGAGTGCTGCACGTGGTGAACACAACATTGCAACGTACACCAAGCAGAGGGCATGACGTCAACTGGATTGAATCATAGAATCACAGAATGGTTTGGGTTGGAAAGGACCTTAAAGATCATCAAGTTCCAACCCCCCTGCCATGGGCAGGGACATCCTCCACTAGCCCAGGTTGCCCAAAGCCTAATCCAGCCTGGCCTTGAACCCTTCCAGGGATGGGGCACCCACAGCTTCTCTGGGCAACCTGTTCCAGATTGACCTTACTTCTTCCTGCGCCCAATGCTGCAGAACAAAGAGGACCCTGATGAACAGGAAAAAATGCTAATTTTAACAGAAAAAGAGGTCTTCAAAAGGTTTAAGATTTTCCTGCATCGTATCCACCTGGGAAAGTCCAGGTTTCATTGCATTTCTCTCATTTGTAGCCTCTTGCTAGAAGTCAGAATATCAGCAAACTAACGGCGTGATTCTCCGTTGGAAACAAAACGGAACATGAGTGCTCAGCATCCTTGAAAATCGTGCAGCGTGCTCTCTGGGAATGTTTCTGACATAAGAGATTCACGGGGAAACGGGTAAATTGTTAGCCCAGCCTGTAACACGGCACCCGCTGCAGTTTGCCGTCAGAGTCAGCCTGACATTTCTGGATCAGACAAGAAGCCATCTGACCTTGTCACATGAGTTTGACCGGCAAAACAGCAAACATAACACTTGCACAAGCACTGTAAAACAGAAGTACAGATGCCAAAACGTGCATGTCCTTTGGGGTAGGCTTAAAAGTCAAAGACAGAACTCCCGGCTGCGTGAACATTGCTTTCAACATTTTCTCTCACCAGCAGTTTTTACCTCAGAAGTGCTTTACTAAGGAATTGAGCCTTAAAATATCCTTTTAGATAAGAAGAGGCTATTAAAAATTCTGTTTTACGTTAGGGGAAATGGAAGGTTAAATGACTCCTGCAAACCTTACACCTGCGTTGGGGTCAGAAATAAACCCCAGCTATCTTTGCTCCACTCCTGGGCTTTAGCCCAAGACCATATTTTCCACCTTCTAAAACACAAGCCCTGCAGAAACATGCTCAAGAAGAGGATCTTCCCTGAGAGCAAGAGCCCCCAGCTGGAAACGCAGCTCTGAGCTCTGCCAAGCTGGACCGTGCGCTAACAATGGAACCAAAGAGCCACCAACATTTGAGCGGCACGCGTCCAAACGTGGCCCAGCGCCTGCTCTCCAGCCACCTCTCTGCACCTGAACCAACTGCACCATCCTCCTTGTCCCTGAACTCTCCTTCTCCTTCCACATCTGTTGCCTGCAAATCTTCCTGTCACCACCTCCTTTTTTAAATGCCAAAGCCTGGACTGCATCCCCATTCCTTCAGGCCACGGTCGCCTCTGGCCGTGGAGAACAGCAAACTCCCCTTCTCTCATGGACCCTCCCCACCGCCCTTGACACCGACCCCACCAAGCGCAGGGTGTCATTTCCCACCTCCTCGCCTGACGCAGACGGGGAAGACGAGGGCTAGCCCCATCCCCATCAGAGCAGACGCGTAGCCGTGTAGATTCAACCGCATCAGCAACAGGAGATCCCCCACGTCGTGGGATGGAGACTAAGGCGATGGCAATGGGATGCGGGCCAGGACCCAGGGCCCCCTGAATTCACCAGTAAATCTTTGATCTGACAGAAGCCTTGCCTACAACATCTTATCTGCACCCTGTTGTTTCTGGGATCCAGTTTCAAATAATCCTTTTGGATTTTCTACTCCTCTCTCACGGCTCCCTCTGTTCCCAGTTCCTCCCTGTCATGACGCACATGTGCTGCTGGTGCAAGACCCTTCCATTGTCTGGAAAGCAACGGGGTCTTCCTCTCGGCTTCGGCTAATGAGTTTGTGAATATTCAAATATATTCTAATTACATACAACTTTGGTTAAAAATACCAACATCTCTTCTGTGCCATCCTGTACATCATTCTGGAAATGGTTTGGGAGCAAGATTTATTGCAGTGTACTCTCCGTACCCTGCAAGGAGAGGAGTGCCCCAATGAAAGCAGGGTTCACCCAAGAGGAGGGATTAATTTAAGTGTCCTGTGTCTCAGCTATAGCAGTACTTCTAATCCATATGTTTGTAGGCTAGCCAACCTGTTCAATTCTAATGACCTGTACAATAAATACATTTTTCAAATAAATTCTCAGCAGGATACTTTTCTTCAGCATCTCTGGCTAGAAGGGGCTAAGCGAGGTGATGGAGTTCTGAATCTTGCCTCTTGCTCTGGAAGTGCCCTTAATAATGGTTGTGTTCTGAGTTTGTAGAAGTGTTTTTAATTACTAAGGGAAAAAAAAATGAAGTTAAAGCTGAGCCAGCTGCCAGAGCCTCCAGAAGACTAACTATATTCACAAATCTTGTAATCTTTTTATGTTCATTATGAGAAAACTACAAAAAAGGGCAATCAGATCTTAGCCAACAAATTAAATGCTTATTCAAAGATTAATTCACGTCATCTGTACTCCATTAGATGTTCTCTTTTGCCAGGGAATATAATGCAATATTTTCATGGGGAATAGTTGCTGCTTTTGCCAAGAGTTTGCAATTTACTGGCTCTTGCAGCATTGACATGGGAGTCACTGGGCTATGGGCACAGCTAGAGGAGATGGTGTAGCAATATATAGTACGAAACATATGGAGCAAATCTCCTTCATTGTGGTGTTAAAAGGTACTGATTATGACTCTGAGATGCAGCCAAGTGACAAGGGGGAAGCAAACCCATAAACCAATAAAAGCTCATCCTTGGTTGTATCATTAAGGGAAGGATTTGTTGCTGCTGGGTTTGGGTTTTCCCCCCCCAACTATAAATACAACAAGATCAGAAAATATGGTTGAGGAAAGTGTGACTTAATTTCAGTACATCTAACCTGAAACATCACAACAGGGCAACCTTTCCAAGAATAGTCCTACTATCCTGCCTATTTTTATGCTTGCTAGAAACAAAACTTTGCCTTCTGTTTCCCAACACCAAAGGCCAGCGCTGTAGTGCCTACCTGTGAGGACCTTACAGGTAGATGTTACATGGGTGCATGTACAAGAGTGAGATTCGTGAAAGCCCCCATACCCAGTGCAGAATTGCCTATATTAGCTCATAAGGAAACCATAATCACTTATTTTCTGCCCCTCAGGAAGCTGTTAACACTGTATTTAAATAGCTACAAGGACAATTCCACAATGCAAAGGTGTTTGCATCTTTTATTGGATTTAGCTCCCAATCCCCCTTTGTTGTGCAAACACTTCTAGAGACACCATAGCAATAAATATCCCAAAATAGTCGTTAATTATCCAAGACCAAATTTTGCATTGGTTTTTGGGTTTTGTTTTGCATCCACGGTTCCTCACATAGTAAGCACAAGGAATGCAGAGAGGCAAGTCTTTTGTGTAAAAACTGGAGGCATCTAAATGACACAGACAGTGCTGCAAAAGCAACCACAGAACACAGCTGGGAGACCAGGCAGATAAATTCCAGCTGCTAAACCGATCCTGAGAATTCAGCTGATGAGACATAGGCTGATCCATGCACCCCAGATTTAGGTAGACAGGTCTTGCTCATGGAACAGATGGTCCTTTCCAGATGTTCTGCTGTATCTATGGTGTTGAAAGACATGAATTTACGGATGCCACGGAATCCGTTTGCAGTTATATTCTTTTCATTCTGCAGCATTTACAATAAACAAATCACCATGAAATCTAGATGCCGCACCGCCACATAGCATACCCGTCTCAGCTGGTTGTTCCAGGCCCAAATCAAAACCAAATGGCATCCTTCTGCTGACTTCCCTGGGTGCTGAAAACAACCCTGCTTGCATTTGGCTCCCTGCAGAAGGCAGATGCTATGAAATGGGCATTTTGAATGGCTGAAGGGCAGAACTAGGTAACGGAAAGTTGTTTTTTCCTGTAAAAGCTATGGATCTGGGCTACCTAGCCAGGCTTTTAGATACAGAAGTAAATACACAGTTTGTTCCCAAAATAATTTCGCATAAGCTGTTACTTTCTGCTAGACAGACAGAGAAATAATCTCTACTCCCCACTACAATGCACATTGCCTATTTCTCCCACTAGCCTCTCAAAAAGGGGGAAATGTGACTGCTCTGTTTAATGAGCTGCTATTATTCTTATTATGATGCCCAATAAAAAAAATGAAATTTTTATTTTCCTGAGCTCTTTCCTTCAGGAAATGTCAGCCAAACATAATCCAGCAAAAGCAAACACCATGTTTGCCTTGGCTTCTGAGACGCACCATGTTCCCAGAACGAGGGCAGAACAAAATACTGGGGCCTGGGCACACCGCCTGGCTTGAACGTTGGGCAATGTCTCAAGCTAGTTTGCAAATATTGAAAGCCAAATCTGTATTCTGGGCTTTGCCAAGTCTGGTGCTTTTCCTTTGCTTTCCTAAGCCCATGGTAGCCACATCAATTTGAGAAAAGTTTAAGTGCATCCAAGGTGTTATGCAAATATCCTCGCTTACGTTCTGCTGCAATCCATGTATTGAAATAACGCCTTGTAAAGGTTTTACAGGCATCAACGTTTTTGGTTTAATTGCTGAGCAAAAGCCAACAATTTTCCTGCCTTACTGTATGTTAATATAGCCGATTAGCAGTGTCCTGTGGTCAAGCCACGTCAAAAATAGGGTGTGATTGTCACTATGTTTTGCCATGAAGACAACTCCTTCGTGATCAATGGAGTCACACCAAACCGGGGTGCTAAAACAGGCTTTGAGGCAACACTGGTTTTACTAAGTCCATCCTTTAAGCAACTTCTAGCTTCACTAAAATGACAAGAGGGAACTACAAAATTATTCCATTCCTACGATGTCTATTTGTGAAACTCTCACAATCCAAATGTGGATTCCTTGAGATTGTACTAAACCAAACATACCAACCCATTCCTACAAACGCAGGAGCTGCTAAAAGAAGGGTACATTCACTAAGCCCAAAATTTTCAGGATGGACAAGCATAACCTGCTAATCCCTCTGTTTATCCCTATCTTAATCAGGATAGCAAAGTTGAGACGGACGTGATAGCAAAGTGGATGCAACTGCGCATCCTGCCTTTTCCAAGGGACTCAGCAGTTTCTTGCCCCCATCAGTCACTTCTCGATGGCCTGTTATTAGAGTCCTTCCTCCAAGATGCTGTCTGAAGACCACGTCATTAATTTACATTGTCTTTGCAGATGCTGAGACTTACAGTTCCCTGAAAGCCATGTGAACTTGTGCACTTCCAAAGATCCAAATCAGGTCAGGGTTTGAGGGTCCGTCTTGGTTTTTTCTCAGCCTATGCCCCAACATCTCTGTACATTACCGTGCTAGATCAGAAAACTTTCAGTATAATTACTCCTTCCTAAGAGAAGAAATCTCCAATGTTGTGATATCAGACTACTTTTACCATATGCCACTTTGAAATGCCGATGTGTCTTCATTGGCACAATAATGATCTGAAACACGCCGGGACTTTGGAAGGAAAATCTAGGGGGGAAAAAAAAAAAAAGAGGGGAAAACAACCTCATTCCTCTACCAGGTTACCTTATAGGCAACCAGCTTTCTGTAGCTGCCCAGGCTCCTGACAGACTGGGAGCTGTTCTAGGGGATAGAGCGGATGCTGAGAGCTGCATGCAAAACGCAGCCCGTCACATGGCAACGCTGTTTGTCATTCCCATCCCACTCCTGTGCTCTCGGTAACACACACAGACACTAAAGCTGGACTTTATCAGCACGTTTCTATTCCTACACACGCAACCATCGTCAGAGTTTTGGCAACAGCTGAAGCGCTGAACAAGGAAAAACTAACGATAATCCTAGGCTCCACAGTCTTCTCATAAACAGCTTTGACAGGACTTGTTGAACAGGCAAGAGAGCCCTGAAACTTTCAAGATGAAAGCAGAAATAGAAACACGACTGTCAAACTTCATCTGAGTTAACACCTCTAATGTTTTGATCAGAAATACTTTTCCAGAGAAATGCAGGCAGAAGGCTAAATATGTAACTGAAAGACGTTGCTCCTGGAGCGCAATCCCAGCCCTGCCACTGGCGTGTTCAGCGATTTCATTCGGGGTATTTAACTCCTGGTTATACCGCCTGCCCCACTGGCAAATGAACAAAAGGATCCTGGGGGAGGCTAAGGTGAGTGGAGATGTTCTGCCACACGTTTCCAAGGCAAGCACTGTCCTTGTGTAAAATATTCAATATGTTACCCCTATGCTCATTCCTGTCTCCATTTTGCCTGTGCTGGCAGCTTTGCTATGTATTTCGAATGAGAAGCTTCAAATTCCTTTTTCCATGGATGCACAAACTCTACCACACCTCATGGGAAGCTGCTTCTAATAAACATCTCTAGATTTACCTCCTTCTTGATTTAAATCCTTACTTAAAACCAACTCTGCTACAAAATCGCCCTAAAACATGACAATGATGAGGCAAGCTCATAAGCTGAAACCTTCTCAAATTATGCCAAAGGCAGCTGTGTCTGCACTGCACTAATATCACGACAGCATCGTCTGATCTAACATTGCTCCACGTTTGCAGGAGCTGGTGTGTCCCCATGTTCCTGTACGTGACAATGTGGAGAAGGTAGCCTGGGTCCAACTAAGCTGAGAGCAGGTTTGAGACAAAGCAAAGTTCTCCACGCAACACCAGCTGGGAATCTTGTGAACACATGATACGAATTCAAAATGGGATTAAACACATTCAGAGTCACAGTCCGTTAACTCTCCAGCTCAGGATATGGCTAACCTGCCGGCCGGTGTACCAGGGGACAGACCCCCCAGAACACAGCCTCCATCACCAATTGTCATCAGGGAGGATGTCAGCCTAGATAAACCTTTGCTCTCACGCAGTAGCACATCCCTTAGGGTTTTAGGTAAACTAACAAGACCTGCTTTCCAGCAGGAGCTGATTACCTCCGGCACAGCATCACGCTGCGTTGCTTCCAGCAGTGCAGCAGCGTTCACGGAGCTGGGCACCCTGCACACCGTCTTGTTTCGTTCCCGAGTTTCTCGTCCCCACTCGCTTGCTAATGTATTTTTTTAGCATGTACATTACAGGGAGGGGGACACTTGTTTGGTTCTGGGTTTACTGAATGGTCGATATGACTGTGTATAAATATGAGCTGTCAGAGGGAACACATGCAGGTCCGACCTCCAGCACCCTCGATCCATCACCCAAGATGAGCTGATACGATAAACACCGTAAATAGAAACGACTTGTTCTGCGCAATAGCTGTTAAACCAATAAACAGCCAAAACTTCGGAGAAAAAACCACTATTTTTCCTCATTTATCAAACAAGATTCTATCTTTTTTTTTTTTTCTCCCCCTTTTTAAACAAGTTCAGTTTGTGAAGATGGAAGAAAAACAAGACGTCCTTTCAAATCCCTTCTCTGGATCAAACCTCATTAGGTTTTGATGTCAATGGTGCATAGAAGGCTGACCGCTGCCAGGAGAAGTATTTGGCAGCTGGGCTGTTACATAATACAATCCTGCCTTTCACAGAAGAGAGATCTCTGTGCTACTAAATGTGCTAAAATTTAACCCGCTGCTTTGCTCCATCCAGCCAAAACAACTCTGTACACTTTCCATAGCACTAAATGATGGTTATTTTAACAAGTTTCTGCTTGAAAAAAAGAAAATACTCAGAAATACTAAAAACACACATAGGTATTTATTTAGGGAACTACACATTTCCCTTTCCTCGCTTTTGAACGAAATCTGCTCTGAGAAGGGAGATGTTTGTCCCTAAAAGCAAGAAGAGTATTTTAAAAAACCTGCACAACTATTAGAAAAAAAATATACTGATGAAAAGAGGTGTGTTACCCTCAAACTCCTTCATGGAAATGTTTGGATTCAGAACTCTGGAAACCTAAATTTTTTTCCAAAGCTGTTTACAGTAAGCTTGAATTTTCAGCTCCTGAGTAGGAAGAAAATGCCTAACTTCAACTTTTTTTTTTTCCAGAATGACTTTTTAGCTGTGCTTGTGTAGCCTGTGATGTTAAAAAAAATAGTTTCAGCTTTGAGTGGTGTAAATCAGGGGCACTTTTGGTCCCATTCATAGTTTGTGCCAACAAACTGACATGACAATTTATAGGGCCAGATGCTGACAGGTGATATTCCCACTGAACCCAAGTTTTTAAAAACAGATTATCTTCTCAGAGCCCCAGTACGAAACCGCTCGTACAACTTCACCCAGCATCCCTGGACTACCCCCGTATCTTACATTCAGCTAACAAATACCCCCCAGCACCAGCAATATTGGAAAAAACGGGAAAGAGAAATCACGGTTATGGGTTGGACTGAAATGGGAAGAAAGGTTTTCAGGATACGTCCTCCGAAGGGAATCAAATGGAAGGAGCCCAGGAGTCCCAGCTCCACCCAGTTACAGCCACCAGTAAAGATTTCCAGTGGGCCACCCTCGGAGAGCTTGGGGAATACTTTAGGGATACAAATCCCTGCTCAGGCAAGCTGTGGGACAGAGCAGAGAAGGGACGTGCACTGGACCCCACACTGAAGATCCAGTGTGACCAGCTGTCTCTCCTCTCTGGCTAGTGTCAGGCAGACAGAATCCTTCCCAAAAAAGCCCTGGTGGCAGCTGCTGCTGAAAGAGGGTAGAGTTACCGTCACTTCTGTATGCAGGTAGACTCAGACATCCAACACACAGCACACGGCAGAACTGACTGCATCCCCTGCCTGGGCTCCTGCAACAGCCAGGACTGATCCTGAAGGAGGGACGATATTCTCTGACACGGCTAAGGAAACTGCTTTCCATATGCTCCTCTGACAGAAAACTCCATCTTTTATATAGTCACAATTATCCACCGCAGGAGCCTCTCCATCCCCCGAGGGCAGCAGGCTGGAGAAACACAAGCTCTAGGGCTCAGGCTCAGCTCTGGGAACACACCAGCCTTGCCCCAGCTCGGCGAACAGGACAAGCAAAGCACTGTCCCCAGGGGACTGACCAAGCTGGCCTGTGTCACTCGAGCATTCCCATGAGGCATGGTGTTATCACAGTTTCCAGCAAAATCCTCAGCACAGCCTGGAGATCATCCCCTGGTGCTCCTCCAAACCCAGTCTGAGCCCACGAGCTGCGTGTTTCATGGATGGACATTTCATCGTGCACAGGGAGGAGCACAAGAGGAGAGAAAGTAGGTGGGAAGAGTTACTTGGCTTTAGAAAAAAAAACTTAGTTTACTTAAGAATTTATCTCGTTTCCCTGAATCAGGAATTAATTAGCCTGCATCACTCTCTTTGTTTAGATCTTGTGCATTACACTTTGCTAGGCGGGCAGTGGCAGGTACTACACAAACACTCCTTAATGGGGACTTGGAGCATGGTGGAAAACCTGGGGAAAAACTGGTGAAAGAGAGAGAGACAGACCAGTCCTGAGCTGGTGAATGGGTATTACACACATATCCAAAAATGTCATAGACTCATAGACTGGTTTGAGTTGGAACGGACCTCAAAGATTATCCAGTGCCACCCCCCTGCCGTGGGCAGGGACACCTCCCACCAGCCCAGGTTGCCCAAAGCCTCATCCAGCCTGGCCTGGAACCCCTCCATACTCCTCTTCCACATACCACGACACCCCACCACCAAGGTCTCAAATGGCAGATCCTACTCGGAGCACATTCCCATGGCCTCGTGCTGCAAAGGCTGCCAACGCACCCTCCTCCGATGGGAAGGTTTGGAAAGAGGGCGTCCCTCTCGGCTCCGGGAACTGAACAGCCCCTGTGAGCCCCAGCCCTGGCCCTTCCTCCTGCCTGCCCAGACCCTCGGAGGGATGATACAGCAAAAACCTGGCTGCCACCAATGGCTGTTGCAGCCAGAGGGCTCCGGGGTTTCTCTTGGCTCGCTGGCAGCCTTGTGTAACCAGGGTGAAGTGGTGTGGGGAGCACGAAGGGCGAGACACGGGATCTGCAGTGGTAGGGAGAATGGAGACGAGCTCAGCTGCATTTTACTGGGTGTGAAAAACATAATTAAGGGTTTGGAGTCACCATGGCTGTGCACGGACAAGGGCTGGGTTATGCAAAACCAGCGAGTGCCAGGGATCGTTGCTGTGAAACCCTGAACCAAGAACCCTTGTGCAGCTTCTCTTCCTCCTACTAGGAAGCAGCACGGTTCTCCCTTATTTTCAACATTCTGTGTTCGTTTAAAGTCCAACTCTTTGCACAGGTCCTCACTGGACCATTATGGGTGTTTTAATAATCATAACTTCAATACCATCTGTATGTGATTTCCTTATATAATCACAGGCAGGAACCAAACTACTTTTATTTTTTGGGGTAGATTGGTAGAGATAGGCAACACTTACTCAGACAAAGGACACCAGCCTCTCATGACACGTCCATCTTCTATAAACCATACTGCCTGCCAGAATTTCCACATTTCTGCTGGGTCTTTTTATTATTATAACATCAGTTCATGCTCACTCTTTGTAATGACAGGTACTGAACTGTAATTGTATGGTAGTCTCTTGATGCAAATAATCCAGCAGAAGGATAACTGCATGTTATTCCTGCTTGGATATATTAAGATTTCATTACTAAACAGAGTAAGTCTTTATGACTACACATCTAAGAGGGGAGCTATTTCAACTCCACACAATATTTTCTTATACAAACACTCCAGTCTACATGCATCACCCGAGGTTAAAGCATGCTGAAGAGTATTCCAAAACCCTTGGTGCCTAAAGCACTTTAAATCACTGGATGTACTCTATGTATTCTATTTTAAATCTCACTGAAATCTAATCTTTTTTAAAAAAACTTTTTTTTTCCCCTCCCCATATCACATTACACACCGTTGTAGCCTACAGTCATGTTAGGCTTGAACTTTAAGCCATGCCAAGGAAAACTCTGATCTACTTATGAACATCTATGACCACACAAGAGGGGTTTTTTTGCATGTAAAGCACTGTTTGCTGGCTGAACTTACCAACATCTAAAACCTTTGGGCCACCAACTTAGTCCTCACTTAGCCATAAAACAGAAAATATAGCTTTGGACTGTATTTAGAAACCACGTAACACCTTTGGTACTCACATTGCAATTTGGCTTCCCTGTCCTTGCCTGCAATCACACAGGAGATTAAGCTCAAGACATTAATTTAAACACTGACTTCCCCATGATTTGTGGCGCAATGAACAGTTCAACCTACAGAGATGCCAGCTGAGCGTGAAGGTACTGTAGAAGCAATCGTGTAGTTACTACTGGCTGGTACTCATTTTCCAGGTAAACAGAGAGCAAAAACTAGACAAAAGCATTTTTAAACCACTCTACTGTTATATCATCCAAATACTTTGGAAGCACTTTAATTAACCACTGATTCATCCATTGCATCCTTGAATTGGGACTCCTTTTCTAGACATGTCCCCTTATAATTATTACACACGCTAGTTATTTGCAGATAGCGTGTTCAACTGAGTCCACGTAAAATACGGATAAATTCATACCCCAGAAATTCTGCCAGTGGGAAACTGCCTTTGGCTCTAGCGGTTCCCTCGGAAATAAGAAACCAGGCTTTCGCCTGGTCCATAGGCACCATAATTTACAGACTACTAGTTACTGGCACCTCAGGGCAAGGAAACCCTCGCAAAAATAATTCTCCTCCTATTTTTTCTCATGTAAGACTACCCGATTTAATCCTAGTTCTGTGAAAAAAAAAAAAAAAAAAAAAAAAAGAAAAAACCACAACACACCAAAATGAAGCTTTCAGGGCTTCAGGTTGATCTGTACAGCAGCAGACATTTCTACATAAATCTTAGATGCAAAGGCTGGTAAAACATTCAGTTCGATCAACAGATCAGGGATCAGAGCAAGATCTTTAGACATTCATCACTACAACTCAAGCTGGAAGTCCCGTTTCTTTGAGCTGGGTGTGCACAGTGAGTCTCTAGAGACCGATCAGAGATCTCCATCCTGCGTGCTCAGCAGATGACACACGCTCCCCCGTGCCCTGTGCTGCAGACCAGGACTCGGCCCCTCTGCCCACACCGAGAATCCCTTCCTCCACCCTCAGAGAGAAGAAGATGTCTCATTAATTCCTGAGCACTAAAAATAAACTCAAGATTAAATACAGAGTTCACCAGGTTGGGACATTTTGTGCTACAATACCACCCAACTGACCCTTTTTTTTTTTTTTTTTNTTTTTTTTTTTTTTTTTTTAAACTTTACTTGGCAAAAGCAGTCCCTTTCCCAACATGGACCAGGCACCCTGGGTTACTTCAGAGAGGATGTAAACAAGCCAAGTTTTTCAGATTTGCAAATTAGCTACTGCATACGTACATGTAACATTTGCAGAACAATTTCCCAACACGTACATTTGTACTGAGAGTCCTCGTGTCCCTACGGCGCAGAGTGATTTATCTCTGAGGCGTGTGCGACGGGATTCACGTTACCCATCCAAAGAGGCAGCGGTATACACCACATATCAATTCTCAGGCTTATTTTCTTTTCATTTTCTCTATTAAAAAACTAAAGAAAATGAATCAGAGAATTAAAAAATACAATTTGCCAGCCTCACAGATTTTTCATAGTGGTTTAAAAAAAAAAAAAATCAAATCAAGATTATAAAGGGCCAAGACCAAGAATAACTATTGCATTAAAAACCATTGTTCTGAATCTGGAGCAACTGAGGGAACAGCCTTGTGTCTTGACTCTCTTCTTTGAGCACAAGCTATACAGGAGCCAGGTTCAAGAAACGAGCATGAATAGAGAATTGTCCTCCTGAAAATGTATTAAGCACCAACTGTTTTATATAACAGCTGGATATTTACAGCTTTGGAAAGACACTACAGTGAGCCATACTGTCCCTGGCCCTTACGTGGGACAAGCACAGCTGGGAAAAAGCCAGACACAAGGAGATGGCACCATTATGGGTCTTGTTCAAAGTCCAAAGACGATCGCAATCCCTCTGCAAACTTCTGCTTGGGAATGTTGACACCAGACTCTGCCTGCATGGCACATTCAGGACCAACTCACGCACACGTACATCCAAGCGTTGCATGTTCTCACCAAGGGGAGGCCAGATAGAAACACTCCTGAGTTTTGAGAGGGTCTGGATGAAAAACCACATGGCCCAGGTCCACACCTCGCTGCAGCCAAGTGCCCAGTCCTGATCTCACTGAAAACAACGGCAAAACTGCTGGAGAACAATCCTGCTCAGCCCTGGCCAACCGCCTATCGGTTTTCTCACTACATAAGCTCTTTATTTTTACTATTGTACCTGATGAGACTCTCCAAGCTGTGGGGTTTTTCCCACCTTGATCTCACTTGAATGATGTCAGACTGGAGGGTAGGGAGACAAATACAGAAATGTGATAAATGCCAAATCTGGAACAAGCAAATCCAAGAAATAAATATAATAAGTAGACACAGTGCCAAGGCTGGATACAGCAGCCGAGGAAAAAGGGAAATGTAAAACTTTCTTGGCAAGGGCATATGGATTCATCCAGCTGAAAGAAGCACATTCCAGCCCACACCATTGTAAGCAATAATCTATGTCTCCCTCGAGAAAATACAGATGTTTGTAATTTTTTTGATATTTTTTAACTGCTCATGTGAAATAACCTTGTTGTCTTGAAAAATTCCTCTAGGACTGGGTATTGCAAATGTTACTTCTGTACAAACTGTAAACTGCTGACTCAAACCAAACACACACAAAATCACATACAGGACAGTTTTGAAATGCATTCTAATAATAAAAATTGTACTTGAACATTGACTGAGGCTAATGAATTAAAAAACACATTCAGGCTAGAAAAGATGCAATTAACAAGAATAATCTAGAGATTGCAATCAGATCTGTGCTTGTCTGCAACAGCATCCTCCTCCTTTGCATCATTTTATTTCAGAATTCTCTTTGCAGAAACGATACCCAAGAAAATGGAAAAATATTCTAATCCTTTTATTTGGGTTGAGCTGATACTGCAGTAACTTTATTATCTTTTAATCAAATGTTGCTGATTTACAGGAGTGTAAGTGGTGGAAGAGTACAGTCATCACATTCTTCGAGAGGCTTCCTGAATTTGGCACCAAGTCCTTTGCTGGCAACTCTTATGATCTGGGCCAGAGCAACATTTTCACTAAAAAGGCCTGATCCTTCTGTGCTTTCCACTCTGCATCGTTATTTACATCTGCACATGGTAACTGTCAGCTGCAGCCCTCCCGATTTTCACATCTCCCTGTGGCTGTGAACAGCTGCGTACTCTTAAGCACACAGGTGAAAAAAGTTCAATGTGGAAACACATTTTAGTACACAAGTTTTCAGTCTTCCTAATTATTCTTTCTCTATATTAACCAGAAGTCTGTTTGGATTTTTTTTTTTTTTCCTCTGGCTTAGAAGTGTCATTGCTTCAGTCAGCCTCCTGACTGGAAGTCAGCCCTTGTTTTTTTTGTCTAGCTCTAGGGAAGATGATAAATTGGGGAATTTAAAATACCTCTTCACAGAAGGGCCCAAGAGCACAAGAGTCACCACTCAATCTGTCAAGCTCAGAACTGAACCCCAAGGCAGTCGCTGGGGAGAAGTGTCCAATCTGCAGCTGCTGTAAATCCTCCTGGCTTTGTGAACACTGACAATTCCCATTAGCCGAGAGCAAAATCTGAAAAATGACCAGGACGGACCTAAATGTGCCTATTTGTGTGGTTTAAACTTAGAGAAGGGTGAACCTTTGAGTCCCTGGAGATGATAGACACCTTCTACAGATCAGATCGTGACCACCAAGAATAACAACCACCTTCTGTGCGGACATCAGTGCCCAACACTGCGAGCACACACTCCTGCTGAGCCGCATGAGCATCCTCTTCTACCAGCATCACCAGCGATGACAAATGCATTCTAGTTCTGTCTTTGAATGAGCCCTAAATGGGATGCAGTGGCAGGGAATTCCCCAGGTAGCTTGCAGAGGCTTTGGATAATACTCCCTGGTACGTATTCCATGTGTTATCCTTTACCTGCAGCATCTCCTTAGCCACAGCAAGGCAGATCAGGAGGATGCAGGTGAGCAGAGAAGTGGTTTTCCACAATGCTCTTCATCATTTTGCTACTTTTAAACTATTTAATCTTTTGTACCTGAACACTTCCCTGACAAGCCCTTAGCGACCTCCTAGGCAAACGATTCTGTCATCTAATTGATCACAGAGTTAAAATACTTTTCAAAATTTCTCATCTAGATCTGCCTGTGCTTAATTTCACAAGTCTTTGCATGCACCATGTATGTTTTTATCTCAGGCATCAGTTACTCATATCCTGGTCTTCCTCCTAATCCTTGTAGGAAATTAAAATTGGCCATTTAAGATGCACTATAAAAATAGGAACACTCCTTCCTGCTAAGAGGACACATGGTTTATTATTTTCCAAGCTCTGCTGCATCAGCAGCTCCAAGCAGCAATTATAAAAACGAAGCCGCCAAAGTTGGTAAAAGTCACTTTCTTATTTGTGTCTAATTATCTACCAGTAGATCTGGGTCCAGTCCTCAGTGCCATTACACGTCTGATACTGGCTGTGGCAAGTGGAAAATTTATGATTTCATTTTTACAGTGAACAGAAATGGAGAAAGAGTTGGAAAACACAAGGAGAGCAATTAAAAACCTGACGCAAACTTTTTGTATTGCCAGAATCCATCCTCTTCAATTCATTTTACTCCCTCAATCATCCATTATGTCCAACAGACTCACTTTTCATACAAGCTGCACATGTCCCACTGGTGTAAGCCCTCCGAACTGAGGGTGCTCGTGGGTGGGGAGATGGATCACATCTTTCCTTCACCTGTCAAAGTAGCATCATTTTCCGAACAATATCTCCCAAAATACATCCCAGACCTGACAGAACAGAGATATCTCTGAAGAAGACAGATTCCAGTTCAGCACAGGGTGGGATGTTGCTCCACACACAACAGGTACCTGACCTGTGTGATTCCCTGCCAAAGCATGTTTTGGATACAAAAAGTTTATATGGGCTCAACAGAAATAATTTACTTGGGAAAAAAATAATTGAGGGATACTAATTAGACTATCCACAGAAGGCTAATGAGACCTTGCCAGTGAAAACAGTTAAATGTTGAAAGACTGCGTCGGAGAGAATATCACGTGTGTTTGCCCTGTTCCTGATCTCCCCCGACTACTCACTGGGACACCATTAGAGATGGGATTTTGGGCTGGAGGGACCCTCGGCACATCCTCAGCACAGCCATTTTTATGTTTTTAAAATTACACTGTACTTAAGGAGAGAGTAGATGCAGTGGTCACATTTCAGGTGTATGTCATCCTCCTCTTTGGCCCAAGACTGATCTATAGCCTCAGCCTCACACCTGGAAAGCAACCACCACCCTTGACAGTTTGGTTCCAGAAGTGAGGGAGATTACGGGACCTGTGGTACTCAGGTTTTCAACTCTTACAGCCTTGGGGCTCCAACCTTCAAAACAGTATGTTTCCAGGCAGCTACATCAAGACACCATCCACACAGTGATACTAACTTCAAGCTAGATCTCAGGGTCTGAACCTCCTCTGGCCTCCCCCTTCCTGAAGCTGAACTCTCCACGGAGTCACAAATCAATGTTCTTACCTCCCTTCCTCTCCATCCCATTTCTCTGCAGTTTCATATTCACGCTCTTCTGACCTCCTCACATTTATAAGCCCTAAGATGCTCCATTTTATTGGAACAGATCTTCAGGGCAAGGCAAAAAAAAAACCTAAGGAAAAGAAAGTGAACACGCATTTCTAAAATCAGTCACTTTTACCCTTGAAATACACAGATATCATATCTTTTCTAGCCAAAGCAGCAAACATCTGTCTCCTCCTCTTTGAACACGTTCAGGCCCTTTTGCTGGTCCACAGACCCACTTCACACCTCCTGTTACAAGCACATGGCTAATGAGAGGCAGAGGCAAGCTTTCACTGTCATTAAACCATTTTTCTATATTAAATTCAGCCAGAATGGAGACCCCTGCTCGCCCAAAACCCCAGCCCACAGACAGATCTCTCCCTTCGAGTCCTTGCTCTGAAATCAGACACTTTTCCCTTGGGAAGCACCACAGTGGCCATCGCAGCACGTGAAAGGACAGAGCACAAGAAAAAGGACTTGCTCATATTCTCCACACTCCCACGGCAGTTTTCTCCAAACACGCCATCCCCCACTCCAACAACGAATTCAAGACACAGAGTTTAGATCCAGATCCAAACAACCCCCAAATTCAGGGAGCTTGGATCTAAGATTTGAGTTCAATGCAGTCCCCTCTTTTTTTTATTTCTTTATATTTTGGTTGATCTTTAAGCATTACCAGGGCCAGAAAAACTATTTCCAGGATCCAATTCAAAAGGGAGCCCTCAAGCTGCTGAGAAAGGGGTTTGCCATTAAATTACCTCCTCATCTTCCAATTTTGCTGCCGAATGAAAGCTGGGCAGCTGTTAGCGGTTTCTGCAGAATCCTGATTTGTAGAGTTACAAACTGATCAACATGTAGTTCATACACAACCCCTGTTCCTGAACGCTTGTCAGACCCAGTTCTTATTCAAGACTGATCAGCCATCAAAAACTAGAGATCTTCCTTCCTCAGCACGAGGAAACTTGTTTTTTCTTTTCTGAATTTGTTGTGTCAAAAAGCCTGGCCAGCAATTGTAAAAACTTAACTCTCCAAGGACGGTGACAATTATCTGCTTATTACTTTGTAATTATCTGAAAGTTTTGGATGCAAATGCCCCGAGTCCACTATCCACATTTCATCCTGGCTGACAAAGCTGGAGGATGAGCCGGCACCAAGAACAGAAGAGTAGGAAATGATTTGGAAACACGCTACATCTGGAAGACAATCCTCCAAAAATGCAAAGGATCCTCTTAAGTGATCACTCTGATTATTCACACCTGATCCAGGTTAGAACAAACGGAACAAAAAGCCAGCTCAGCTGGGACTTCTGCTGTGAGCTGAACTGAACCCAGGGCAGGGAACCGTCCTCATCTTCAGGGTGCCCTAGCAAAGGGGAATGGGAAAGCCAAGTATCTAAAAGTTCCACTTCTCAGAGAGGATGTTCCTGTTTTAGACTGCCTCCAGTTTATATCCTTGCACCTCTGGATGAATATACCAGAACTGCTGGTCATCATGCTCGTGCAGAGGTTCACGTTACTCACATCTCACAGCAATCTGCTGAGAGCGAAGGGAAAAGGCACAGCAGGTACTTCTCTTGGGGCTGAACTTCAATATTGTTTCCAGACTTTGATTCTACAAAGCCCTTCAACATATCCTGGAGTTCAGAGAGGAGAGANGCAGTGCCCACAGGAAGCGTGTGGCTCCGAGCATCTTTTACAGTGATAATTGGCTCTGAGTGGGTTCTACCTCTGCTCTTCACTTCCTCTCNTCCACTCTCCACCCAGGCTCGCTGCCTCTGCAGTGCCCACGGGAAGCGTGTGGCTCCGAGCATCTTTTACAGCGATATTTGGCTCTGAGTGGGTTCTACCCCTGCTCGATGACAGGGACAGCAGCGTGTAAAGCAGCCCTTCAGTACACCAGCATGAGCATTGTAACTAATAATCCTGAAACTCATCCCAGTGCCAGAGACTGGGATGGGACGCACAAATTAGAAACTAGACANGCAGCGTGTAAAGCAGCCCTTCAGTACACCAGCATTGAGCACTGTAACTAAGAATCCTGAAACTCATCCCAGTCCCAGAGACTGGGATGGGATGCACAAATTGGAAACTAGACGTTCACGCGTACACACCTGCACGTGCCGTACCATCTGAAAGCAGAATTCACGTTTCTTTGTCAGCAATTCAAACATCTTAGTAAATGAATCCAAATTGCCTCTAAATTATGAATAAACTGAGAGAAACTTAGACTCTGAAAAGCCTCAATTGGAAATAAAACTTAAGTTCTGTCTCTACCCTCCTTTCCTACCTCAGACTACTATAGTAATAACCAAAGCAGGGTGAAAAATTACATTCTTTCCACAGGATTAA
Organism: Syrrhaptes paradoxus; assembly: GCA_013400615.1. Lineage (NCBI taxonomy): Eukaryota > Metazoa > Chordata > Aves > Pterocliformes > Pteroclidae > Syrrhaptes > Syrrhaptes paradoxus. Next base: position 64,961 of record VZTO01021925.1, on the reverse strand, counting down.
CAGATTTTATTTTTTTTTTGTAAGAAAACAAATAAATAATCCCTTGTTTCAGATTTTAATTGGCTGGTGTCTCCCCATGACAAAGTAAAAACACATTCATGACATGACATTCATTTATCTTCAAACCATTCACTTACAGCCAGTGCCACGGAATATGGATCTCATTGAGCAGGGTGGAAAACAACCCAAGTATCTTTTGGAAAGAATCATTTTATTACAATTACGGGTTTTCAGAATGGACTGAAATGTGATGATTTCCGAGCAAAAGGACACTACAGCGTTTCCCTCCAGGGAATTAGCTTTTGTTCAGGGACATTCCAGGAAAGCAGTCTGAACAGATACATTCTGTTGGCTGTAGCTTTTTTGCAGCCTTGGTTCTGAATGCCATTCATTAACTGAAGGGGCCCCAAAAGAGAGTCTATTGCACACAACAGCAGGACACCAGAAGATACGCAGCTCAGAGCTCCAACAATGAAAATCCTAACCCTCAAGTTGTTCCTATCCAGCTCCATTTTGCACCTTCAAATTTCACTGCTGTACGGGACAAGAGATGTTTCCTGGACAAACTCCCACCTAACTCAGGTTTTACTCTTTCACCTCTCACAATCTCCTCTTTACACCCATGAATACCACTTCCAATCTGCCTTCCTCGCACTCTGAGGGTGTGTGAACACATTTTTCTGATGTTTTTGGGATAGGCTGTCTCGGTCTGTTGGCCTCATAGACAGCTGGACTCACTGCACCCCCCCTTTTGCTTTTTGAGGCGAGGTTATAGAACAGTTTAGGGCTTTATTTCTTGCTTTTCAATTTAGGCAAACCAATTTTATCAGCACTAAAGCTAAGAAATTTCTTCTTCCCAGCTACTTAACTCAGTTACTGTACACAAGCAACAAAACTCATAGATACATGATACCTATTCAGAGGGGACACCTCCACCAAAAAAAAAAACAAAAACAAACACCAACAAACCAAATCAAAACAAGAAAAAAGTCAATAAAGGAATACCTGCACGGTTTGTCACAAATCAAATCATGCTGTCCTCCCAAAACACTATTATCTTACTCCAAAATGTGTTAGTGAGTTGACCCTAACTCATCATTAGCCGCCTTACGGGCTGCATCTGCTCCAGAAGATCAAGAGCAAGTTTGCAAATACCAGCATATACCATATTCATGCATGCCCCAGGCCATATTTCATCGCACATGGTAGCGGTTTGTCTTTGATAGGGCAGTACAATGGACTCTCTGTACAGCCAACATGCTCTGCTTTTCTGGAGATAGCTATTTCTCCAATAACGGGGAGGGGGGGGAGCAACAGCTGAAATCCAGATGACTTGAGGACTTTGCTAACAAAGACAGACTGTTGGAGGCTAAATGAGACTGATCCTTCCTAGAAAGAGCTACGAACAAATAAGTACTTCATGGTTAAATGCTGATTGGGATTCAAATGAGGATTTCTGCACAGGACATAAATCAAACTTTGCAGCGGGAAGGGTTTGGAGAAGAGCAGAGGAGATACGGAACGCCTGCCCAAGCTTTTTGTTACGCCCCTTTTAACATAAGGGCTTCCTGGATTAAGGGCTGGAGTAAAATTTGGAGTCATCCTTAAGATGGTGCCAGCTTTATGAAAGGCCACAAACAGGAAGATGAGGGATAGATAACATTTTCGGTTTTCTTAAGAGTCTACAGCCTCAATCTCCACTTCGCTCTGGGCAGTCCAGCTGAGTGCTGGCAACGCACGTTTCCCTGAATTTCCTCCCTCTAACGCCGATATCAACACTGAACGCACAGTCATACGAAAGGGGTGCGTGTCTGACCTAGAACAGATGCAAACCCACAGGAGGTCTTGCATGGAAGAGGCACATATGTCAGTCAGAAACAGTAAACACAGATGCAAAGACAGGTAAAAAGCCACGTGCTTTAAGACAAGACTTTGAAAACCCATCACGAGAGCTACTACAGCATGAATCTGATAGGACTTTAATATTTTTGTTTTCTCCAAATAGCCACGTACATGGCTGCAACATTTCTGTGGAGACAAATACATCTTTATTTTAGTTACTGGAGTCCTCTCAAAAATGCGCCTATAAATCCTGCGGGAGCGAGGAGGAGTCACCATGGAAAGACTGATGGATCTGCAACACTACAACGGCTCACACGGTTCAACTGCAATAACTGTTCCTTTGTGGCCGCAGCGTTAGCTGTGTGTCACCGAGCCTTAAATACACATTTTGAGCTGTCATATCCAATATAGTGGACCCTGGTGGATAGTTAAAGACAAAGAAAAAAAATAGAGCAGCATGGAAATACGATGTGAAACCACTCCCTTTTTAAACAAGAGAATGGGAGCCGCTGTTGAACGGGGTACCTGCTGGCCTTGAGCAGATACAGGATTTAGTAACGTGGTCTTTATGGGCTTATTACACTCTGAACGAAGAACTGACAGGATTTGGAGGCTCATCCTCGCTCATTTTTTTTGTGTTCTCAAGACCACAATATTCTCCAGCGATGCGATTTCCAGCTGACCTATCCTGAGGCCAAATGGAAACAGAGAGACTAATGGCGTAGGAAACTTTAAAGAGAACAATAGCATGATCTCGGGATGAACTAGAACACGTGAAACGTAATAATCTTGGGGCAAAAAAAGGCAGTTCTACAAACAGAAACCTTTTCCAGGTCTTATTTAGCAATGAGCATTAAAGAAAAACGTGCCTGACTGTTTCAATTTAAAATTTGCTGGCTATGAATGATGATTTTGAAATAACGTGAGTCAATATTATTTTTTTTAAAAACATGACACAGAGTCCAAAAGCCAAGTTCTCCTCTGAATAAGGCTGATACCAGTGTGATCAAGAGAAGAATTTGCGTTGATTGCATTTGGCGCCTTGTGACGCTCACACGAGAGACACGGGCAAGAAGAAGATCTCCATGAATGAATGGTTTTGATCTGCAAACAGCAACGGGTTGTTCCAAGAGGAAACGTGCCTTTATTATCAGTACAGAATGACTCCATGGCAAATAAATCATCTGTACTGCAACTGAAATATTACTCCATTATACATCAAGGATTCATATAACCTTTCCACTTTTTTTTGTTTCATTCTGGTGTTTTTTCCAGCTTGTTAAGTGCCTCTCCAAGGATCTATGAACTAGCAGCTAGAGGTTAAAAAAAAAAAGGCAAACCAAAAATATCCTAAGGAGTATTCATATTATACAGAAATCCACCCAAGCCACAATAAAACAACACAGAACACAAAAACTCTTTTCACTGATCAATTTAAGTTGCCTTTCAGTCTCTGTCTTCCATTGGCATACCCAAAATTCAGCCTTACAAAGCATCTGTGAGGAAAGCTAACCTTTGCAGAAGGCAAGTAAATCCAAACCTAGGCTACCCAAGAAAGCAAACATTTTCAAGACTGTGGCAAGCACTTCCATGACCTCTGGAAGAATTCACGCACAGCTTTCTATAGCATTGAATCCTGATGGTAGATCACTTTACAACACACAGCTTCTCTAGTACCTCTCCCAGTATCTTCTCATGCAGCTACTCTGACACCTTTTCAGACTTTTCGTTCTCTTTTTTTCGTAGCCACTTGTTTTTCTCTGAAACAAGTAGAAAGACAGCAAATTATTACCTCCCCGCCCAGCACATCTGAAATCAAACAAAAGGTTCTAGCAGGAGGATGAAGCCTGACACAGAGAAGTGCCCAAGACATTTTGCTTCAGAATCCTAGGTTATAAACACTATACAGGAGGTCGTACACAAGGTTTCTCAGCGTGGATTATTACCCTTATGCTAAACGTGCAACAAGGAGAAATACTTCAGGATGTTTTTCTAAGACTGGAAATATTCTTGGAAAGCTCTGAAGTCAAAACAACTTTGGAGGTTTTTTTGCTTGTATGTGCTTTGCATCACTTCCCCATTCAAAGCACTAATGAGAAATATTCTACAGGTAAGAGGAGACCCCCAGCAGACAGAAAAATCTGTGCTAGATGCTGCTATCCAGCTGTTGAGGCCACCTGCAAGCAACTGAAATCCAGACTTAAATGAGTAGCACTCTCCCTTTGTCTGGAGACAAGGAGGATGATCTCTCTATGTTCTACTTGCCTCTTCCAAGTCTGCCAGGTTGTGTCAACTTTATCTAGATGGAGCATGAGCCAGTTTACCGTTAACTAGGTGCTGGAAAGGTACCAGGGTTATCCTTCCAGCACCTGTTGTGTTTGCATAATAGCGTTCAAGGCTTTTATGCACTTTTCTTCTGGCTTTGTATCCATGCTAAGAGACTCAAACTGTCTCTCAGTAATACCTTAAAGAAGTCAGTGGGTTCGAGAAGTTAATTTCTACCACGGTGTCCCAGTGAACTCNATACCTTAAAGAAGTCAGTGGGTTAGAGAAGTTTTATTTAAGAACTCCCTGAGAATGATGAACTCTCAAACACAACTCCATTCATTTCTACCACGGTGTCCCAGGGAACTATTTGTAGTCAACATATCAAAGCTGACCAACAGATGAAATAAAAGGAGCAGAAGTATTATCTTCATTTATTCCCAGGAAAAAATCAGATGTTCTGGCATCATGAGTGATGTATTTGCTTTGCCCAGCTGAGAAGGATTTAGGAAATTTAGAGGATTTCAGAACTGCTCCAATGGCATCTGTTATTATTTTTATGACCTACTTCCTATTACCAAGCAAAGACGTAACGTGGGCCAAACAAAGAGGAACTTGCTATGCGTCACAAGTAGAGGATGGAGTTCTCGTGCTTGCACTTTTTTTTCATCCAGATTAAGTCTCATGGCCGTTTCCCCTTCATGTGCAACAAGAAGTAGATAATAGCTTCTTCCACCCATTGCCAAGCATTTCCACATGCACAATCAGCCACTCTATGCAAAAAATGAAAAACAAGTGGGGAAAAATTAATCCAGGCTGTGAAAGGCATACAAACAAAATTAGCATGGACAGCTACAGAACATCTTGAATGCTTAAACATTCTTCTTACGTTGGTATGTACTGTATATAATAGACAACTGTTGAAGGAAGTGATCTGTCCTCTGAAGAATGAACAAGCAGAAATAGTCAGAAGCTAAGGAAATAGCAGAAATGTTAGACATTTATCTTGCATCTGTCTGCACTACTAAAAGGAGAGATTGTTAACCTACGTTAGACGTCAGCTTCACGGCAAAGCTGGAAGGACACGGATTGGGAAAGAATCTATTCACCAGCTGAAACCAATGTTCCAGGCTACAGTATTTCCAATTTACAAATACTTGGATAAGTTGCACAGCATGGGTGAGCAGACGCAGCCCTCCCGCTACTTCGAGAGACGTTTAGGGTAAAGCAATAAAAAGGAACACTTTTAAAGGATGGCCAACACTCCCACCATAGTGCAACCCTTAAGGGTCCCAGATTTCATACATTCCTTTCTGATGAGGCTTCAAAGGCAGGAAAGTTGGTCTCATTCTCCTAGAACAGGTTCTTCACCAAAATGCCCCTGTAACCGTCTCTTCCTTTTAAGGAAAAATGTAACAAAGGCTGTTCCACAGTATATTGTGATTTAACTTTGCAATCAACCCAGACTAAGGAGCAGCAGAAACACAGCTTCCAAGAAAGATAAGAGAATGTGGGTAGTAACACAGTTGCTGTTTCTTCCTTCTTTCTTCGTTTCTCATTTGCACCTTGCTTGTTTGAGTCACAGGGATGAAGGCTCCTTGTGGGATGGTTTATGCTCTTCATACATCCCACCATTCTCCCAGAGGAACTGGCACAGAGAAAGAAAGCAACACCTGGGATTCCTTCAGCTCCCAAATCCCTGCCAAAGCAGCATGCTCACTTCATCAGCCTGGTACGCATCAAAAAAGGAACACCTTTCACCCGTACAGCATCCGAGCAGCAGCGACCACAGAGGGGGCTGCAACCCCTGAGAACCCAGCCCTGGGCACTAGCTGGCCGTGTAGGGTCTGGCACCAGTGGCAGCAAGTGAAAAGAAGCTGAATAAGAGCAGAGAAGATAGAGAGAGATCACTCTGCAGTTCGGCAGATACAGGCACAGCCAGATCCAGCACATTCCCAGCAATACCGCCGGGAGCTGCTGCGGCAGGAGTTAGTCCTGACATTTCTCTGCAGCTTTGGGCTTTGGTGAGGGTGGAGTTGTGACCATCTGATGGGTACTTCTCCAGTGCACGCCACAATGGAAGGGAGAAGCTGGAAGGGAAAGCAACGAACATGGGAACAAGAATCATTTTCCATTGTGCAGGAAGGGGAGCTTGACACTGGCACTTTGGAGGAATTTAACCAGTTAGATGCAGAGCCAAGAGGCCACACTGGGTGGAGTGCTAAGTATACAAACTCAACCTGCGGACAAATGCCTTGCCTCATCTGGGGACTATCCTCTGGGCTGCAGAATGTTCTCAGCCACATCTTGAGCTCTGTACAGAAGAGCTTCTACTCAACCAGCAAACACTGGGCTGGAGCGGACAGGAAGCCTCAGCAGCCATATATTCTCAAATGGGAAAGCTTGCTTTCAAACAGCACAATGTGGTTACCTCAACATACTTGGCATGAGAAGGAACTGGAGTTGAAGGCATTTGGTGGTTTTGGAGAAACACATAAGGCCTTATTTCACCAAATACTTTTTCTTATTTTTTTCCATAGCAAACTTTTTTTTCCTTTTGGTGGTGTTATGACTGGAATGTATACATTCCATGAGTTTGTTTTCTTCTCTTTTCTATTCCCTTGGACTTTCTCCCTCAGAGGACTTTGCAGAACATCTTTCTTTGCATGTGCCTTGTTTTCTATGGGAATAAATATATCTCCTGGCATCCTGTTTAGCAAAGATGTGTGCTCCTTGCAACACCCTTTCTTACATTAAAACAATTAAACCTATTTCTCTGCTAACCTTTTCTTGTTGCACTCATGCTGTTTGATGCACTTATATGCTTGGATCAGAGAACAGCTCATCCATGCTGGAACTGGATCTCCTGGGCATGCATGAAAAAAATAATAAATCTTGAGTTCAGTGATGATCGGACACTTGGCCAGAGCCAGGGGTTCTGCCCCTTCCATTCTATTCTAGCACAGAAAGCAGAAATAAAGGAACACTAATAAGCAAATTGAACATCCTGGCTCCTTTGGTACGTGTGTTCCCTTCCCATTTGCTTTACAGTGCTTTGGCTTGCTATTGCAGAACCGAAGAAAGCCAGATCCTTTTTACTTGGAAATCGATGATGTACGTACCCAAGTGTCGAGCCAGCTGTCGTTATGGCCCAAGAGTAACATGTTTATCTTTTTTTGTCTCCTCAAGCTTCTTAATATTAATAGGATGGGTCTATACAAAGCCCTAGCATTTATAAGTGCTTCCACTCAAGCTTCCTTTCCTGAGGCTGCCATGCAGTTTGAACGCAATCCCAGGCCAACTGTTTCCACATCCAAGCATCCCACCCTATTCTTACATTTATGCCACTTGCCCTGCTTATTGTAAGTTTCTCCTGGCTGATTTCCCAGAATATCCTTTGCCTCTGGCAAGATAATTGCACAAGTCTAAAATACTGTCACCACAGACCTTAGCTACAGTATATGCTGTTCCCAATACACCCAGGGGGCTGGAAGCCCGTGGGAGAGAAGTGCTAGTTCCTGAAGAGTTAATTCTCTTTCAATGTTCCAGAAATCACATGGTTTAGAACAGTTGTTCCAAGTTTAGGGTTTAGGATTTTTTAAACCTGGAGGAAAAAGTTCAGTTTTCATCTATAAAATGAGAAATAGTGAGTGGGGGTAAAGGGGGCTGGTCTTTTGTCAGCAAGAAAAAAAAAAAAGAGCTTTTAAGCAAAGTGAATATTTTCACACTTTTTTTTTTAAGTTCAATACCCAGTCTTCTGCTAAAGAGAAGAGCAAACGGAAAATTTTAAGCTGCTCTCAAAGTATTTGATCCGCTACACTACGCTTTCCTTAACGATGCCCTTAATACACCAACAGAGAATGAATGTTACCAGCCAACTACCAGTGGATGACACAGCAGAGACTAAAACCTCAGGTCAGTGACCTTTCATGGGCGCCACGAAAAAATTCAGTCTTCTTTCCAAAATTAGAGGATAGGGATTCTAACAGACAACACAGGCATGCTGGCAGACAGCACTGGAGAGCTGGAAGCTTCAGCCTTTCGTACAGGTAATACATTCCCATCAGCCATTCGCCCCTCTGCAAGGTGGCAGCTGCCAGTTCCTGCGGCTTTTGCATCTCACCAGGGTCTGGGACCCCTCTCATTTCCCAGCCCTTCTGCCTCTCAACATCTGCCCACTGCCATCTTTAACACAGTCTCCATGGTAAGGGGGCACTGAATTATACTCTCTACCACTGCTTTGCGAGCAGTTGCAAAGCATCCTTCACAGAGCAGAATTTTTCACATTAAAAGGACTTTTTCTTCCAATTTGTGCATGTTTCTGTGGTTTGTCTCAGGCCACATCATGCATCTTGTTGAAAGCAAATGTTAGCACCCAGAATAAGTGGTATATGGTATTTTACCTTTGCTGGTAAGGGCAGATTCTATTCTACTATCTTCACTTGCACCATTTTTGTTTTGCATGTGTGATGGGGAAGAAAATGAAGGGTGGGTTTCTCAGCAAGAACCCCAGCACTCAGGGAAACCTAAGTGCAGCCCCACAAGGGTTGTTTGTGTGATCTTGGCATGGCAAGCTAGACGTAGGCATAATTGCAAGGACAACAAGCAAGGCATGGTAAAACCTTAATGAGACAAGAATTTCTTTTCCCTACATCACAGTCCTAGAAACCCACAGTGGTGGCTGCTGAGGGGTGGCATAAGGAAACTAGAGCAGCAGGCACTGACAGCAGATAACGAGAAGGTGGCTTCTTCCAGAATAGCAGTTAGTACCCTCAGCCTCAGGTCTCCCACTCCTGCCTCAACTCCACAAATTCCAGTCCCAAGAACAGTCTGTCCCTGTTTGAATGCTGGTTTCCAACTCCACCCATGCCCTAGGGAGCATTGTACCAGGTCTGTTCACAAACCCAAGGATACTTGGGTATTTAACCTTCCTTAAATTTATGGTGAGCTGGATCCTTTGAAAGATCTTGGCCTGAATATCTCAGATCCTTGCTTGCACCTTGGACCTTTGCATGTACTAGCTCTTCTGACGTTCCCCCAAGTTCATGAGTTCCTCAACTTACCATCCTAAACATCCTTCTGGACCAGTGTTGTGTGCCTGTGCCTCCTTACCTTGAGCCCTATAAGGAATTCTCGAATACTGACCTTCCTCCTACCGGGCTACAATATGAAAGTGCACGAAAGATAAACTGCTGGTTTTGAGCTCCTGGTGATCAGAGTTTGGGCTGGGGTCACTACACCAGCGCTGGATCACCAACTCTTCTCTACATCCCTCATCATCTCAGGAAACAGACCTCCAAGTTCATTCTCACGTGCATATAGATCCACGTTCTGGCATTTCAAGGAAAGCACCTTAACAGCAGAGTCATTGCTGAATCAAAGCACTTTTTTTTTTTCCAATGCAGAAATCCCTACTTCGAAATAAAGAAAGAGGAACTTATTATTCAAACAAAAGATTAAACAAAGAACACGCTGCTCAGCAGCAAAGATACTGATCAAATGTGACTGAACTCTGCCCAGGAGGATATTGATTATAACCACTTCTTATTCACTTTGATGAAATTAAAGAGGTTGGATTCTACTCTCAATTACGCAAGTTTCAGAGAAGTCACTTCACATTTGTACAGCTGTCACAGGACAGCACACACCCCAAGTCTGTAATTCTTCCCTTTAGTTTCCCTCACGTACTTCATGGTTGAATCTCCCCTGCTGAGGCTTAACAAGTATTGAATGAAAAAGGCAATTCTTCAAACACACATTCAGGAAAATGGTAAGAAAGTAATAAAATATCCGGTAAGTCAGAAGCACAAGTTTTGTGGTGTGTCAGAAAAGCAAATTTTGTTTGGAGCTTGAGAAAGGAAAATATAAAACAATTCCATCACTTGGTAGAAACCCAAAGAACAGTTTTATGTTAATACCTAAATTCAGAATTGCAAATTACACTACAGAGTCCAGCATTGCTGGCTGGGCTGAATGAAGCACAAATGGAGGGGAAAAAACTTGCACACAAACCCCAACAACCCTTATTCTTATTTTACTCATCCACATGAGCAACATAGCCGAGGAGAGTATTTCGACAATCTGTGTAATTTTATCTTTCCTGTGTTCTTCTTTGGATATTATGTGTCATCTCTGTTTGCACAATAGCCAGTGCCTGATCCTGCTTTCTTTGCCAGCCGTACAGATCATAAATCAGAGAGCACAGCTCGTAAATCACGTGTCGCTGAATCCTGGATCGAACCAAAACACCCAGGCAAAGACTCCGCTTGGTAGGAGCTGCAGGACTTCAAGGGGGCTGGGGTCAGCTGGGGTATCCCCTGAATACAAGGGGACAGGGACAAGCACAGTCATCCTCAGCAGTGAGCATCCCCTGGGAGGATGCCTGGGCCAAGCTGTCTGCAGGGCAGCTGGGGTGTCACCCCGCCTGCTCCTTCTCCTCGCCCCATTTCAAGCCCATACCTATTCCCATGCCGCGTACATGAACTGGACAACGCGACTTTCCCACCACGTCCCTGTAACCCAGTTTTTAAGTATTTTGAGTGAGGATAAAGCAGTCCATACAACATTCAGACTTCTGTAGCTAACAGCTTTCGCTTTCAGTGAACATGAAGGTTTCTTTCAATTTTCCTCTAAGCCCACGCTTACGGGAAGGCAACCAGGCAGCAAACAGCCCAGTTCTGCTCAGTGAGGCACTCCAGAAACATCTTTCTAAAGCTGTAGCATGGCCCTGAATGTACCACAGCTGCTCAGAACATCCAGCCAGGCTGCTCATACAAACACTCTCCAGCCCAGGCAAAAATAATCCAAATCAATCTAAACACGAGATCTTCACAACCCCTTCCCTTTCCATCCATCCCCTCTGCAATGCGCGATGGAGCACCTGCACAGACATTGTGCCACAGCTAAAAAGAACCATGCAACGTGCAGCTACAAAAAACGTATGCAAGGATCATCAGGAACGGGCTCAGCATCCAGCCCGCACCCTTTCTCACAGCTCTTTGCAGCAATACATCTCTGGATGTGGGTGGGGAACAGGCTTGTGCTTTGGGGAAGAGCAAGCGCGGAGTGACTCAGTGTTGTTTTTGGCTCTCTGTTTTTAGAAGCATGGGGAGGAAAAGCTAAAAACATCCCCAGTGAGCTGAGAAAGTTTTCATCGTAGGTCTTTCTCAGAGCCTGATCTCTGTTGCCCCAAGTAGTGCTGAAATACACGGAAGAAGGTCTCTTAGAGAAGGTACTGGGTGATACTGACTGGTAGGGGAAGAAGAACGATAAAAAGCTGGAGGCACGGGTACAAAACCATGTGGCAGTGCCACTTTTCCCACAGAAACCTTTATCAAGCCATGGGCTACACCATTCTCATGCATGCTCGGTGCCATTCATGCACACACACCCTTCTCCTTGTGCACGTGTACAACGATCTCGGGAGAGCGAAGCAACTATCCCAGCGTATCATAGGAGTAACTACTCCTACTGTTCCATCTTGCTCCTCTCCAGATCCTGACTTTGGTAATAAAGGGAAATTTTAGAGACAGAGATGTGATTGCTGAGCAGTGCCCAGATACACACACATCCCCACCAGGCTGCCAGGTGGTGTCCCAAGTTTTCTAATGCCCTGTTCAAACTGCTCTGAGCCATGCAGAAGAAAATTGAAACCAACACACTATAAAGGTAAATCATGCCAAATTCCCAACCCTGCTGACACCTGTGGAGTTACACAACAGCAGAACAGGCACAGAACTGAATATAAATATTATTTCCATAAATGAAGGCAAGATTTTGTTTCCAGTAATCTTTAGTGGCATCCACAGGCCAGAAAAATCTGCATTTGTGTGCAGCTCCTTTCCCCTAACCCTTCAAGTTGAGAAGGGTTTGAGTCTATGGGCTTGGTTCAGATGTGAACTCAGGTGGGAAAGGACTAACGTTATCTCACAGGCTGCCAGCAGAGGTAACACCGAAATGCACGCGGTGTGCGCAAAAGGTTCATCTCCACTGGTAAGGGAATTAGGCTGAGGCAGAGGAAAGGCTCTAGCAGGAAAAGAGGTTCTGCTGCAGCTGTCATGAGCAGGCTTGCAGTCAATCTGTACTTTATTTTGAGTTTGAAACAGTTGTGACTTTGAGGATTTTTTTTTTTTTTTTTTTTTTTTTTTTTTTTTTTTTTTTTTTATTTTTATTTTTTTTTTTTTTTTTTCTTTTTTTTTTTTTTTCTTNAGCCCCAGGAACATCTCCAAATGTGATGGCATAGCTAAAAAGGAAGGCACAATAGCAACCTCTGGCCCTATCCAGACCCTCCTCCAAGTGTAACCAGGGGTGGGGACAAAGCAGAGCACAATCTCACTAGAGGCTAATGCAGCAGCTGCGGTCCTCTGGCCTTTGTGGTAGCTCCAGGAAGCATCACACGACCTAAAGCTCTCCCTGAGCTCCCTCAAACACAGCAACCCAGCTCATCTGAGCAGTTTTGCCTGGCAGACCTCTGCAAAGCACCGTCTCTCACTGGCAAAGCTTCCAATGCTCACACCACCTCCATCACCTGTTTTAGCTTCTCTTGTAACCATCACCATAAGGTGCAGGTCCACCAGAGACTTGCTGTACGTTCAATCCCATGGGTGCTTTCAGGTTGTCACACGGTGGAAACGACGTGGGTGAAGGTCACTACCAGGGCCAAGACACAGGGAGAGGCTTTATCCCCTTCAGTACTGTCCAGCTAAGGTACCAAAAAGTCGTACCCCCCATGCCTCGGACAGATGGAAAGCGAGTCAGATGCTGAGCAACGCGTCCATAGCACTGCATGACCCGATGTCCAGCTCAGCAGAGCCCAGCTCTGTACCTATATCCCACCTAAAACTTTGGTGGGAATTTTGGAAATCAGAAGAAAACCTTGTTTTTCCTCCAAAACCCCAGCAACTGGCATACAATGAGCACACACATCCATCAGAAGCTGCTGGAGGATTACCCATCTGGGTTTTCCTCACCTTGTGTATGGAGACAGCATTTATACCACATGAAGTTGCCAAACCAAGGCCATTCATTTCCCCAACAGCACGTTAGTTAACTGAGCTGAAGATGTTGTTGTGGTGGATTAAGACAAAGTAAAAATTGTGTTTTAGCCACAGGGCACTGATTACATGCTCCAGAAACTGAGCTGGGGCAAAGCAAAGTTTATAGGTTACAGTGAGAGAACTGCAGTTTCTAGAGCTCGGGTAAGAGCCTTCCAACTCTAGAAATCAAAATGTAGTACACCAAAATATTCTATTTATTTATTCTTTATTTCCTTATCTCCCTGTAAGTAGTATCCGGTACCATCATTTTTTCCATGCCTGTACTCTGGACTCTGAGTATTCATTCTGCTTCAAACCAGCCTGTTTTCCCAGGTACTAGGTGCCCACATCTCAAGATAACCCCATGAAATAAGGGATAGAGAGAAGGAAGGACCAGAGGATCACGGCTCCTGGAACAGATCAGCATGGGTCACAGTGCCAGAAGAGAGGCAGCTCATGGTAGGGAACCGAAAAACGGAGGTAAACTCTTCCCTGGGCAGGGTGAACTCCCAAGACACACCTGTATCCACCTTGCTACTCAGTTTTGCTTTAAACTGATGATCCATGGGTGATAAGAAAACAAATTTAGAGTGGATACAGCTACTCTGTAGTTGGTTGCCTCTAGAACAGTGCAAACACTCCAGGGTGCGCAGAAAAGAGGCTTTTTTCTCCTTACCTTACTTTTCTTTATCTGCTTGCTAGCCAGAAAGAACACCAAGTAGCAGCAACAGTACAGTGCCTTCCCACAACAGCCTTCTGAAAATGACACTTGTAAACAGTTCCGTCAAGCGGAGAACAATAATGCAGTTTGGCAGAAAGAATCTGAGAAGCCAAGTTACACAGAGAAATGATGGTTAAAATTACATTAATCAAAACCAGTTAGGAAAAGATGAGAGGAAGGCTTTGGCAGAACATGTCTGGGATGTTACCAATTAAACTTGTTTTTCTTCCTAAAAGGCAATAGCATTCTTTTTAATTAGCCTCTGTCATTGTAATTCTAACAATAACCCACGGCGCAATTACTATTTGAGCTACTTGAAAACTTAAAGCATGTGCCCAGTTTCTTTTAAAGAGTTCTCCACGGACAACCAATGGGCCTGGGTAGAGAGGAATAAACAGTTCACTTTTTATTTTATTTTTTAAATTTTTCTGAAGCTGAGTTAAAGATTTGTTCAAATGCTGAAAAGCCATCCTGGGGATAGTAAAAAAAATTATCTATACCAAATAAATCAACTAGTTAGGAGTCAGAAATAAGCAGAAAGATGTTTCTTTCCAGATTTAGCTTTAATGTTCTCAGTGGAGGAACACATTGGCATTTATGAACCACCACAGAACTACAGCATCACACGAGCTCACACCAGGCACTCGTTGGCGTTTCTCCTCTTCCTGCTGATGCCATTGGCATCTGTGATTCCGACAATGAAGGTTCATTAATAAGTTACATTTTGTCTCACTGGATTTGTGCTAGATTCCCATCTTCACAGTTCTTTTCCTTCCTCCACCACCAAGGACACATCCCTTTATTTGTACTCACTGGGGTGGGAGTTATAGGTAGGGAGGATGGGAAAGGTGACAGTTTGATAAAAGTTCCATCATGCATCATAAGAAAAAAAAAAAGTTCAAAGACAGGCGATAAGACCTGCTCTAGAAACACATATTAAAACAACTACATATTAAACCTGTGAAATACATCTGTTCTTGTTGATAATCCCTGTTATATCCTGATTGGGACTTGACTCTGTGCCAAAATACCTTACTAGGGAAAAAAAAAATCTGCAATATTTTCAAGTTCTTTATTTTCTGTGGAAACAAGTTATTGCTAAAAATGTTACAGAACTCTCCATATCTTTACTAGAAAACAGCTTTTCCTGCAGCCACCCGTACAAATGAATAGCTTCCCCTTAGACGATGGGATTCTCTGAAACCCAGGAGAGATCTGAAGAAGGCTTTTACAGTCAGCTCTATATCAGGAATGCTCATGGTGGTGGACTTCTCCCCAAAGATATGAATTAGCCAATTCCCATCTGGCCACTTTCCACTTTTTTCTATTGTTACAGAAGGACAAGGCACAAAGCAAGATCACAAGTCATCGGAGATGGTGGAGATTATTTTTTATCCCCCTCCCTGCAACTGGTGAGATAGTCCCCCCACCGCACAGTACGAGATAAAAGTAAAATAAGTACTACGAGATATAACAAGGTACGTTGGAGGATTGAGAGAAGGCTTCAATGGTTACACAGATAACGAGGAAACATTTGCAGTTCACTAAGTAGGATATGAGACACCTACCCTCAGGCTCCAGGCTGCCAGCCAAACAACAACCACCAAGAATTCAGAGAAAAATGTCTCTAAGTAATGATACTAGAGAATTATTTAATAGGATTTGACACCTTGCTCTGAAGCATCTGGGAAAGTACTTCTCTAGATGGAATATCTGGCTTGACCAACTGATGTTCAAAAGCATGGAAATACCCCTTTGTAGGGCAAAATATGAGTAGCATGCAACTCGTCAGAAAGGCTATACCAACCATGCTTTACAGCTTCGCACATTTTAGTCATGAGCAGCTTCCATTAGATGCTAACAGGTATTTTGAAAGCGTCTCAGCTCTTTTACAGATATAGTCTTAAAATAGCCGAGCATAAGGCTCGTGGTATGCTGGCAAACACCACACATTGGCAGCCAGTCTGAGACCACTGCTGGCAAAAACAGGACACCTGCTGTCAGTGTTCTATCAAACATGATCATTTTAACATTGAGGAAGTTTGGAATGGCTCCACGAAACCTGTCTGATGTCAACTTAGCATCCCAGCCAACCAGCAACCAAACTAAATTTTCAAAGTGTCATCAGTCAACTGACGAACAGACACAAAAAATTTCGATAGGCTTATGGGTGAAACACATGACAACTTGAAACGTTCACTTGCAAAAAAGATGATAAAAATAGTATTTGAAAGACACCCAAATGTTGCGAACAGGTATTTCTAGCGAAAGCCCCAGTGAGTGAAAGGGAATGACTCGAAATGCCTGGTGAAGCAGTCAGAAGAACATTTTTTTTAAAAAAGCCACGTCAGAGATTGAAGTCACAGCCCCAAAGCTCCTGTTACTAATCTGGGGACTGATGAACAAACAGGAATGGAATAACCAGGATTCCAAGAGCCAGGCTAGCTCTACCCTTTCGTCCTCTCCTAGAGTGCCTTTTTTGTTTGGTGGATGTGGTTTTGGTTTGGGGTTTTTTTGGTGACATAACTGCTTGTCCATTCGAGTCAGCATGACGATAGCTTCAGAACAACTTCAAACTAAAGCCAAAGAAAATGAATCTGAGAGATGCTCTGCAGAACAGATACTTTTGGCAGAAACATCATGCATCAGCTACAGCAGCAAGATGGCATTTACAGGAACACAGCTCAGCCAGAGCAGGAATACCCTGGATACCACACTTCCTATTTGAAGGAATCCCAGAGACAGCACTGTTCAGTTATAAGGCTACCCAGCTAGAGATACCCTGAGGCCAGCATCCAGAGAACTTGCTTTTTCCAGGATATGTATTGCTGCAAATTCACCTACGGCACTACATCCAGCAAGAGCCTGAGAAAGGAAAACATCCGTGATTCAACAGCAGCGATTGCAAAAATGCATCGCCGTTAATGTCATCATGACCTACCACGTACAGAGCACTGCCCGAGACTGCCAACATTCTAACACCAGTTAAGCTATGAGCTTGATCAACATAACTCTGGTTCTTACAGGAGCTACACTCACCAAACCCAAGGCTCAGCTAAGACTGAGGATGGACTGAAGTCCTCTTGAGAAACAGACCCGTAATATAAGGGATCTCTCCAAAAACGAAAACAGCAAACTTTTGAGAATGTATAGAAAGGGGAGCAGCAGAAAGAAAAAGCAATCACGTTCCCAACAAAGTGAGGGTCTTGATAGCACATCCTTGGTACGGTACCTAGTATCTGATGGGAACGGTCATGTTATGTCGTGGAAGCAGCTTGGATTCCTCAGGCACTGGGTGTCACAGGATGACTGTTTTAGTGCCATCAGCCTGAACTGGTGACCAGTGGATGACACGGAGCTCGCAGAAGGAGACTCAGCTAGATACGTGTAACCTGGGAATGACTTCACTCATCTCCACATTTATGTTGGCACCGTCGAATCTGAAGTCAGTGCCTTTGGAAAGGGTTCAAGAGGAAATACTGAGCAGAAGGCTAAAGCAGATCCATGACACAACAGAAACAGACAGGCACACAGCACAACATAAAAACAAAAGGAAATTACTTTCCCACACATTTCTTTTGTCTCCGTTATTATTGTTAACCCAGTACAACCTTATGGCTCCAACAAAGATCAAGGTCTCATTTCACTAAGCACCATATAGACATGCAGGGTGAAATCTAAACTCCAGAATGAAATGAAGTACAGTTTTGTTATTCATATCAGCAGAGGCAGGATTTCTCCCAGAGCAATAGGCCATCCCTGCCCTAAGGCATTTTTCTATAAATAAGCAAGACCAGTAAAGGAGGGAACAAAAACCAAGGAGCAGACAAAGTTCAAAATTCATAGAGCAGATCCAGCAGCAAGAGAGAATAGAACCAGTGCATTGCTCCATGCACTGCAGTCCATCACGACTGCAAATTCTGCTGAACTACACAACACCAGCTACAGATAACACAAGGGAATAATCCACCCCGCTCTTAATCCACTCCTTAATGTCCAAGGAAAATGGCAGAAACAAAGTACTCAACCCAAGAATAAAATTATCTCAACCCATGTAAGCTGGTGAAGGTGGCACTAAAGGACAGAGGACACTAGCACTGTGGGAACTTGCCAGGGCTCTGCCTGGAGTCTGATATCCTCTGGGTAATGCAGGGAGCAGCTACACGACAAACCTTACCAGTGTCCTTAAACTCTGCCATTGGAGAGCTGCGTGTAAAGGTCGTGTAAGCCTCTATGGTTTGTCTGGACTGCTCTATATACACAAAGTCCACTTACTACCCAAAATGTCTGGGATCTTGACATAGAAATCGTAGTGGATAACATCCAGCTGGGATGGCAAAGCAAGCAACAAATCCATAACCTCTGAGGTCAATTCCAGCTCCAGTGTGCATTTCCTGAACAACTTCAGCCTTTACTATAAGCACAGGCAGGCTCGATAATGGAAGCTGTCCGGAGAAGAGGAGCCAGAGACCGAGCACAGTCCCTCATATAAAATCTAACACAACCTGCCCCTAGAATGATTTTCCTCCCCTGCAGGTACGAGTAGGCAGTATTCGGATGCACAGCCTGTGGCAAAAGTCCCCAAGGGGTGTTCAGACAACTGTCGCTTCTTGGGTATTGCACAGAAGCATAGAGATTGGGTCCTCCACAGCTCAATGTGATTTGCACAAATGGTGCTAAACACCTGCACAAAAAATAGGACAGCTTTTTCTTACAGATCCAGTGATAGTATTGTCATCAGTCAATCAGTGGCACCTGCCATGACAAAACAGAACCTCCAAAGTCACCCTCCCAATGAGGCTATGCAGTATTTGTCAGGGTATTTATCCTTTTTTACTGTTTGCTTTGACAATGATCTGGTGATACTCCGCAATACGCGGCTGCCTGGCTGACTTCTGATCCTGCCTGGTCTCGGTGCAGGTTCCTGTTCAAGTGCCTGGCTGTTGTCACAGCAGAGCAGCAGCTCCTCAGAAAGATGACCCAGCAGTATCAGCTACTGAGCCAGGAGAGGGGGAAAGGTCCTGAACATATCCAGCACGTCATTCAGACAGAGACAATCCTCATACTCCTGTTATTACACAACTGAACTGTGTCCTCAGCGGTGGGGATGTGCTGAAAAACAGCTGCAAAGAAAGCTGTGAACTTTCTCCACCTTGGTCTGAGAATGGGGTCTGGTGGGGGAGATGGCTTCGGGTCTCATCCCTTCAACCCACCCTGCCTCTTCACGAGTACTCTACCATGGTCTGAGCTGCCTGCAGTGCTCCTCATCATGAGGAATAAACCATTTCCTATTAAATACGTTAGCTCATTTCACCTGGGTTCCCCTACTGAACTCATAAACAAAAATACTGGTAGGGTCACAACAGTTTTGTGATGAGAAAAAGCTCTTTACTTGTATACCTACTTCATCACAAACTGGTGAGAACCCAGGCATCACAGAAATATTTTAAGCCCAGGTCAATGAAACACTTGTACAGCCCCAGCTACTGGTGCTCAAACACAAAAATCATCCCATTCAGACACACACAACACATCTAAACCAATTAGAGATCAGAGTTACATCTTGTTTGCTAGTTTGGCTTTAATTAAGTTCAGTGTCATGTCTTTGTGAGGCGTTAGTTTTGTTGGAGGCCTCCGCTGTTTTATAATTAACATCCTGTAACTATTCCATGCCCCGTCAGCAGTAACTTTAACCAGGCACTTTTCCACGCAAACACACAGCCAGCAGCCTGAATTCTGTACTAAACTGTTTATCTGCATTCCTTTCTTTTTTTGTCTTATTTCTTACGATCTGTCATACGATACACTCGGGAAGAAGGCAGGGTCAGCATCAAGAAAGAAATAAATCACTGTTTTCTTTAGATAGGCAAGATCAACATGATTTCCATGCACTTGTGTGTGTATCCGTGATCCTAAAGTAAAGTCTCTTCATCTATGAGCCTGGAATGTAAACAGCTGCTAATGGGGGTGAAAGGAAAGGAAGGGCAGAAAGAAATGCTAAAAAAGCCTCTTCCTTCTGCAGGTGGTGTTCTCCAGCACCTGACCCGATTCTGGTTTTATGTTTAGAGCAATCAGAACATGGGCTACAAGATTCTTCCTTTGTGAAACTCTACTATTTAAATCAGTCCAGACAAGGAGATGCTCCTCTGGCCCGAGGCTCATCTGGAGAGTTTAAACACCATCCCCTAGCTTTGTTATAAGCAATTGTGTCTTTGCAGATGAATTTCCTTCTCCGTTGGCTGACCTCCCTCTAAGAGGTTTTGTACCATCCTCAGGAATTCAGCTAGAAAGCAGTTCCCTGCCTTCTGCCTTCAGTCTGATACTAGTGTGCAGGGTCCCCCTCTGACGTGAACGGCTGAGGAAAAGTAACGGCTGCTGCACCAACACATCTCCGGGTTTATTCCAGTGTAGCTGCAATCACAGGCTGTAACCAGACCAGTAGGTTAGGTAAATAGCCAGAGTAAATAACAGGTCTGCAGCAAACAAGCAAGCAACGGAACTGTCCCCTGACACAGCAGATGAATGAGGATGTCCACAAGAGGGACGTGGAGTCACAACTAACGTGAAAGAAATACATACAGCTGGTCCCTCCATCAAAGACAACTGTAGTGCTTGCCAACTAGGAAAAAAAAAAAAACACCATCATATGGAAGTAAATAGATGACAATAAGGAAACTGAAGCCTCTGGAAAAAACAAACAACCCACAACTAAAACATCTAACTCATGAGATTATTTAATAACAATGGGATATAAGGGGAAAGAGATTGGGGACACTTCTCTTACACCACTTCTCAAAGAATCATAGAACGGTTTGGGTTGCAAGGGACCCTAAAGATCATCCAGCTCCAACCCCCTGCCATGGGCAGGAACACCTCCCACTAGCCCAGGTTGCCCAAAGCCTCATCCAGCCTGGCCTTGAACCCCTCCAGGAATGGGGCATCCACAGCTTCTCTGGGCAACCTGGGCCACTGCCTCACCCCCCGCACAGGAAAACATTTCTTCCTAATATCTAATCTAAATCTACCTTCTTTCAGCTTAAAACCATCACCCTGTGTTCTATTGCTACAATCCTTGATAAAGAGTGTTTCCCCATCTCTCCTGTAGCCCCCTTCAGGTACTATAAGGTCTCGCCAGAGCCTTCTCCTCCCCAGGCTGAAGAAGCCCAACTCTCTCAGCCTGTCCTCATAGGAGAGGTGCTCCAGCCGTCGGGNAGAGCCCAGCAGAGGTTGAGAGCCACCTCCCTGGACCTGCTGGTCACCCAGGGAGGCACAGTTGGCTTTCTGGGCTGCAAGCACACACTGTCGGGTCACGGTGAGCTCCTCATCAACCAATGTAATTCAATTAGCACGGCTCCCTTTGAGCAAAGATTTAGTTCAGCACATACCACATTGACCATTAGGCATTTGTTTCATTGCAATGACCTTTCTAGTGAATAGATTCATTGAACGAGTGGCATTATGCCTCTCCCTTGTATCTTCCTTTTTTGGACACAACTGCCTGTTGACATTATTGCTTCAATTTCCATGTTTTCAAACTTTTTAAAAGGACATAAATACTGGAAGACTGCATAATCTTATACTTGGGGTACAGAAGGGAAGCAGAGAAGGTTTTGGTGATGTCCAACATTGCACAGTTCTTTTGATGTATTATGAAGAACAGATCTTCTCCAAGAACTTTTCAGGCATTACGTTCATGTTCCTAACAGACTCAAGGCCAACCTATGGTCCAGGTTACCAGAGCTGCTTTGGATTTAGACAAATCTGCTGAGGTGCTCAGAGTTATCATGATTCAGACCAAGATTCATTTCATTAATCACAGAGACATTAAGGAATTCAAGGACACTCAATACATCTCACAGGAGGTATCAGGACTTTTTTTGTTTGTTTTTGTTTTGAATTTATTTAACCCTACCTGGTTTAACACATTATCTCTGACTTAAGAAGAGTTCTTGATTAACATACTAGTAGAAATAAAGCTAAAGAATATAAAAGAAATACAGGGCCTGATTTGCTTCCCGCACAGAATAGATCTCCAACAATGAGGACCCCTGGCATGGGAGCCTTCCACAGTCACACTATTAATTCATTTACATCTTGGAACAGGCTGATCACACCTGTGCAGACTGGTGCCAAACAGTACAACCTCCTGAACCACACCAAGGAATTGTTTGGGAGAGTGCTAAATGACCAACAGCATGCCAGGGACAATGCCAATAATACAAAGGTACAGATGACTGAGTTCCCACCTCTGAGAACATTTCTAAACATGCTTTAGCATAGACATGGGCTTAAGGACTTAAGTGATTTTCTTCTGCTTCCACTGTGTAAGTACCCATGCAAAACAACAGAGAGATAACATCCCCTCTGGACTGACAGCTCAGCCACCGCTCTCACCAACAGCACGGGTGTGCGTGCGTACAAACATACACATCTAGCACTTCGGATTCTCTGCCTTATAAAGTCATAAGTGTTACAGACTCATTCACAGCATTTGATAAGTTTATGTATAAACATTGTACTTTAAAGACAAAACTGTTCAAAAACAAAGTCTTAAGAGCTGTACGTGGCTAGGGAGATCAAAGCTATTCAATACACAGAAGCACGCGTTGCCCAGCGATGCTCTAATCCATGCTCTACAATAAGGCAGCTCCTGACAGTGCTCAGGCAGAGCTTTCGCAGCTCACACGGGACTCGGCTGCTACGATACACGGATGCTGGAGACAGCTTTTCGCATGCGTACAAAAGGCAATATCTGTACAAATGTAGCTTATGCAGAAAGCCCTCCTGCGACATCAGGTAACCAGTCTATTGTATATTTTAAAGTATTCTCAAACTATGTGCTTAGGAGAGGACTCTAGCAAATCCTTGCACTTAAAACTTATCCCTCCTTCCCGCCCTGAACTATTAATACCAACAGTCAAACGCTGAAGGACAAAAGAACACAGTTTGGCTTCAGTCAGACTGGTGCAAATCTGGAGCAACTCAGCTGAGGCCAGCGTAACTGAGATCAGAATTTGGCCCACACTCAACAAACTAAGCCAAACTCATTACCACACTCTTTCCTTACATGTCTGCATATTAAAGAGCACGTTTTGGTTTGGTTTTGTTTTTTCTGAAGTGCACATTTCAGCCAGTCTAAAAGTACATTCTGTAATTGTGACAAAAATGCCAACTGACGTAAAGAAGCTCCACAGATTTAATAATATTTTGCTTGGAAGTGGGTGTAGAAATACATGTGTTTCCTAAGCCAGTCTGCCTTGGCTCTGAGCTGTAGGAAACACCTTTCTGAGAAGGAAGAAGGAAACTTTTCTCCCACATCGAAAGCTTCAGCAGAGATCTCAGCAATGACTATTATTTTTATCAGCTTGGACATTTTCTTTAGTGCTTGAATGAAGACTATTTAATCAAGACAAATAAATGAAAAGCAGACAGAAAAACTAAAAGATTTTAGGCACACTGTATTAGTCCCGTGTGAAAACTTTTCTTCCTGACATCTTCTACTGCTATCAATTAAATACTTTCTAGGTCCCAGCCCCCTGAGTGTTAGAGCACTGAATGAAATAAAGCAGTTATCCGCTTGCCTCTTTAATTGTCTTTCAAGAGAAAGAGTTAACAACTTGCCTTCACATGAAGAAGGTCTTTGCTAGTCAGTGTTGGTCCATGTTCATGAACATGGGCTGTAAAAAACCTGGGCACAGCTCTGAATCTGAAAGAAACAAGGGAAAGGGACACATTCACCCAGCTATGGGTGCACCAAAGGGAGTGCAAAAGGCCAGGGTGGAAGGGGAAGGTCTTCATCCCTCAGCATCGCCCATCCCTGCACACCGTGTCACAATCAGACTTTGACAATGCTTTCAAGCACTACGACGGAGCTATACTGGACAGTTGTGTACTAAAATGGGAATCCAGCTCCCAGAGCCAGCATACATCCTTCTCAGTAGCAACAGAATCATTCACTTTGCCTCTCCAAGAATGAGAGATGCAATTTATTTCATTTTCTCTTGTGGTTCAGCAAATTCTAGAGGGGGCGTTCAGGACCTACAGGAATGTCAGTTGAGGAAGCATCCTGGGGAACCTTCAGAAGAATCAGATATCTGGTCAGTTTGTCTTTTCTGCTTTATTCCTTCAGTTCTTCCCATTACCTCAATGACTCACTCTCACGCATACACTCTCGGGATCTACACTCCCAAGACACTCCTATACCTCCCCTCAACTTTGTCCACACATTAGCTGGGGACTGTTCCCTTGCTCCTCTCCACCTTCTACCATGTATCTCCACACACCTCCCTTCTCATCATCAGCTCCTAGTCTAGACGGCTAAGCTGCTCGCGTGACAAAAAGGAGGCACCCAGGTCCACCCAAGAAGGGAACTACACCAGAGTACCTTGGAGCACAGGTACAGACCATCACCTTCAAGGTGTGGAGAAAATGAGTGGCAGAGGCACCAACCCATCAACCATTCTTCAACCTCAGCAGTTGTGGAGGCAAGAGCTGGGCTATTTGCAGCAGCATGTGGTAGTTTTTCCTTTGGCTTAGGCAAAGAAGTCATCTGCTGCTCGGTGCAGCTCCTGAACCATCTATCCCTGAAGCCAGCAGTCATCCCCATTGTCCCGCCTGAGACCATTAGCCCAGTTTACGTTCATACCGAGGCGCATTTACACAGCTGTGGCCTCAAAGTCAGCACTAACAACTTCTACATTCACTTTAAGGCTGGTCCTCACTGCCAGATGTTCTAAAAGTAGCTGTGGAGTAAATTAAGTCTGGGCTTAATAAAGCCTATTTATGCTGTGTCATTTAGCAAAGCTCATGCTTATGGGGATTTATTAGGCACTTAACTGCATGAAAAAGGAAAATACTTGCTTGTAATTTCAGTTGCTCCCTATGGCTGTCTGACTCAGTGGCCTCTGAAAGCACACACATATTTTCCAATAAACAAAGAACTAGTTTAAACTACTGCCCATAGAAAATAAGAGACTGAACACAAACAGATTTGATTCATAAGCTTCTTTTTCCCCTCCCACAAAAAAAAATGGAAAGGATCCAACTTTTTTTTTTTTTTTTAACTGCAATGTGACAGAAGTCTTCAGTTTGGATATCTGCACAGGACAGTGACTCCTTCAGTCCTCAAGGAGCAAGTGACTTAACCAGACAGTGAAACACGCATTAAGCTTGCTGCTAGCATCTCAAACGTACAACAGCACATGGTCATCATTTTGACTCTCGCTACTAACCTGCTTCAGTGAAGACTGAACCAGAGATTTCTGGCATGGGAGCATCTTCCAGGCTGAATCCAGGTGTAGAACTATTAGCACACGATCTTCCTTTATAAGTCAAATTTCTATACACGTGCACCCATATGAACAAGACCCAAAGGAGAGAACTGGAAATCATAAAACCAAGCGATAACTAAAGAACCGAGCTGCTACATCCCATTAGTGACTAGGCTGAACAGAAAAAAAAAAAAAAAAAAAAATCAATGGAGTCAAAGAAACTGTGTCTGTTTGCATCTCGAAGAACCGTATTTCACTACCATTAAGGCTCCTTGTTTCTTTGGTCACCAGGGACTATGGCAGTTTACTCAACAATTGTTGTTGCCTTTCAGTTTTCAAGTGGCCACAAAGCTTTTTAGCATGTTGCCAGCTGGGCTAATTTCTCCTGTTTATTATGCAAATAATTTTCTAATTGCTCTTGCTTTGTAACTAGTTCTCTACATCTCCTTTCTGACTCCAGAACAGCCAAGGCACAAGCCAAAAGGTCAAACTATGTGTAGGCTGGCATACCAAATTGTGTTTTCTCATCAAACAGAACTCTCAGACTTGAACTGGTATTTGCAGGTATTCATGCTGGACTGTATCTTCCCCTCCACTCTCTATATTTTGTTACATTCCCCTCTCAATACACCTTTGAATTTTCATTTAAGGCCACTGAAGCTGATGCAAGAAAAGTCACATTTCATCCACTCTTCCAAAAGCATCACCGTCAATAATTATGGGGGGGTGTAGGGGTGGTGGGTGTTTTCTGGTTTTTGTTGGTGATGGGTTGGGTTTTTTTAAAATAACCATTCATCTACTTTAGGAGGGCTTTCAGACTTACAAATCACTGCCAATATAAGAACCATATACCAATATGCAAACTGAGATACAAGTATGAATTGTTAAAGTTTATTCAGAGACTATTCATTTTACTCTATGTAGGGGATCACAGCATATGCAGAACTCCTCTAGAAACTGATCCGCAAATAAGTGACTTGACCTTAGGCAGACATAGGAGAAAAAAATTTGACAGGAAAAGCCCTCAGAATTCCTCCACTTGTGATAGCCACAGACAACCACCCCATTGTTTCTCAGCATTTAATTTGCACCTTAGCAGGCTGTATCTCCCTTCCAGAATGCAGTTTCCATGCATGAAATATTCACAACGATTGAAAAGATAAGCTGCTACAGTTAATCATACCAGTGGGTTTAAACATAAAAATCACATTTAGAAAAGTTATGAATAACTTGATATTCTGGGAATGAGGAAATTACAAAACAAAACGGCTGCTAGCATTATGACTTACAGAGTATTTAGCAAGCCATATATTAACACTGGTGCTAGTGTCTGCCGAACAGACTATGTCCCCTAGGAAAGGATTTCTGTATATGCCTGCTCTTAATATCACAGTGCTTCTCTCCAAAACTCTGTACTAGGGAGAGTGGGCACATTTTTGCATCTCTAAGAATTGTGAAAAAAATTCTTCTATATGTCAAAAGTTTTCTTCCTAAACTATTTCAATCAATTGGTTCCACTTCTACATTTCTGGTTCATTTCTGGTTTATTTTTAACAAAGGAATTTGATATTTCACTACAACCTTGCTCATCGCATAACTGAGCCAAGCTGCCTCTTTTTT